>JANHAO010012858.1:0-16145 GCA_026873985.1 Saraca asoca | reverse complement strand
AACAATGTCATAGATATAATTAAATCTTCTTCCCCATTTTGAAAAAACAAATAGAATTATACCACAAATGATATAATTTGTAACATAATTTTATTTGAGATATACACAAAATGATTGTTCCCGCGATAGATGAGCTCACAATCACAATCAAAAAATCTCAAACCATTTTATATCATAAAAAATAGTCTAAAATCTCATATATAATATCAACAGTAATGTTCACAATAAAATACACCAAAAACTCATCAATATAATCAAATATATAATCCAAAAAAATATTTAAATAGAATAATATTTTATATCTGAGAGTGTGTAATGTATATTGTACAAAAAAATCCTAGAACATTACACAAAAATATCAAGCTAAAATTCAATTAGCAACATAGGTTTTTACTAATTTTAAATATTATTAAATTAATAATAAATATTTTTCGTATTTCAAAAAATAATTAAAATTTTTAAAAATAGAGAACACAACACGAGGAGCACACTGAAAAAAATAACGCGTTAAAACGACGTTGTATGTGCTCACACGCGCTACATGCGCCATTGATTGCGCGTGAGCATCGACCAGAAGATGCTATTCATCATCTTCTCTAGAAAATCGGGTCACATAGACCCGATTTCGACCTAGAAACACAGAAATCGGGTCGAACGCTATTTCTTCTTCATTTCTTCACCAAATTGCGTGATTTTAGTGTCTATGAAACTGGAAAAATAAGATCTACAAAATCCCTCTAGAAATTTCATGATTTTATGGCAAAATAAATGGATATTAAGTCCAATTTATTTGTAATTATTTTAATAGGCTTAGTGGATATTGGGCCTTGTAATTGGGCTTGCCCCATCTTCTATATTTTCACAGGAAAGGCCCCTATTCCTAGTCACCTTCAAAAGTTCAGTTTTCCCTATCTAAACTGAATATAGTGTTCTGGGTGGAATAGAGATAATTTCTTCCCTTTCTTCTCTGCAAGGTATAGATCTAAAATGATTTCAACAGCTAATGTCATTCCAAATAATTTTTAGATTTCTCTAATTCTCAATTTTATAATTTATTATATCTTTTACATGTCATATGTTTAGGATTAGATTATTTCCTATTGAATTTTTTTCCTGCAATATGTTGGTATGAAATTTTTCTAAAAAATAGGATTTGGTACAGTTAAATATATTTTATATGTATAATTAAAATTCACATTACCAAGAAATATAATTATAAAACATATTATGAACAATCATCAAACAAACATAAAAATTTGCATAATTGGTAAAAGATAATACTAAGTATGAAAGTTAAAAGTAAAGCAAAGAATATCTTTAAATTTGAAAAATATTAATTTTATGATTTATCTAATTAACTATATTTATTGGAAAAATAATTTTTAACTTTCATTCATAAAAAATATATATTCTATATTTACTTTTCCAATATCCAATTTTTAATTTTTATATTTTTAAATAAATGCGCACAAAATTTTGATGTACCATTCTTACATATATTTACTTATATTTTGATTAAATGCATTAAATAAATCTAAAATTTAATTGTTGATGAACTACTTGTTTAGATTGTCTTATTATACGAAACAATATCAATAGGAAGTAACTAATGAGCACTTGTTACTGAATTTTTACTTTGTCTCAAGACATTTATTCTCACAAGTGATAATCATAAGTCTAAGTATCAATGCCTAAATTACATGTCCTAGTAAATAGTGTTAAATTGAAATGTTCTTAGATCTACAACTAAAATAGATAAAAAAAAAAGAATTAATCTGTGTAAAAATGTTTAAATAATATTTTTTATTTTATCCATATATTTTTTTATTAACATTTCTAGTAATGACATAGAATAAATTTGTAAGTCATCTATATAATCTGTTTGGTCAAAAAATACATATGATAATATAATATATTTAGTTCTAAAGTGGACGGTTTGTATTAGGCCGAAATTAAGGATGGCAAATCATGCCGTTAAGTATATTTTTTTTATAATGCTTTTAATTTTTTTAAGATTTTATTTTTACAAATGTTACAAACTTTTTTTATAAAATTTACAATTTTTAACCTATTTTACATAAAAAAATTTAAAATAAGTTGTCACCCTGTCAAATAAAGTTGTATTAGAAAGGTTTTCCTCTTTTTGTTGAAAATTTCAACTTTTAAAGAAAAATTAGCTAAATATATTAAACATAAAAATAGTAAAAAAGCATTATCCATTATATTACTCATTAACTAAACATCGTTTTTGATCCTTCACTAATTTAAATTATTATATTTTGTTTTATTTACATATTTAGTAATGACTTAGAATAAATTTGTAAGTCATCTATATAATCTGTTTAGTCAAAAAATACATATGATAATATAATATATTTAGTTCTAAAGTGGATGGCTTGTATTAGGCCAAAATTAAGGATGGCAAATCATGCAGTTAAATATATTTTTTTATAATGTTTTTAATTTTCTTAACATTTTATTTGTACTCATTAACTAAGCATCCTTTTTTATCCTTCACTAATTTAAATTATATCATTTTAATTCTTCAATAAATTTTAATATTAATTTAATATAATTTGTTTGTAAATAATTTGAATAATAGTTCCATTACTCTAATTTCAATTTTGAGTTTATGTGAAGTGCTTTTAATTTTTTTTTTTAAGAAAAATTTGTGTAGATCTCAAATTAGATAAAAGGTCTCTATAATTTCTTTTAATCGTCCTGAGATGTAAGAGTATTTTTTCTTTTTAAATAATAAATTAGTAGAAAGTAATTCAATATAATTGAAGAATTAAATTAATAGTATTATTCTTTTTGAAATTAAATTTATACAAACTAAATTAGTGAGAACTTAGATTAAGGAATTGTTTGTTTATATAAGAAGTAAGCTCTTATGGAAAGTTAAACTTCTTAGAAAGTAAGTTCCTATATGAACCCTCCTTAAAATACTAAAAGTTATTTTGTTGGCACTAAAGAAGTAGAAGTTCTCAAGAAATAAATTCTTATGTAATGTTTTGTTCAACTATATACTTCCTAATAGGTATTATCACAATGAATAATTAAAATATCTTATAGAAAAGTTATATTTTTATATATAAATTTTTAAAAGAATACTTTTATTATTATTTAAATTTTACAAGCATTATTTTATATCTTGTTTCATTAAAAATATAAGAAATAGAACTTACCAAAAGGCTGAATAAGCAACTTCTCATACTTTATGAAAAGTAAAACTTTTTGCGAAATATAATTTCTTTCACTTTTTAAGTTAGCGACCAACCAAACAATCTAAACATTTTCTATGTCTTAAAAAATTATACTTCTTATAAAACTTTTTGAAAATCAAACAATTTGTAAGTATTTACTCTAATTCATATATTTGCTAACCTTTAGTTATCATATTCTATCACATATGCAATTGTAGACTTCAATGTATACAATTATTTGCAAATAGAAATTTCTTGAACAAATAAGCATATCATAGTAAAAAAATACTTGCAATATATATATTAGTACTATGAAAAATAAAAAAAAATATTTAATTAAAATCAGTATTAGAGGCATTGTAAAAAATACTTAACTGAAAACATTATTAAAAATAATTAACTAAATGTATTACAACATATATAAACATTTATTAAAAAAAATTAAAGCATTATAAAAGAAGTGTATTTATCTGCGCAGTTTGAAAATAGAAACATATTTCTCGTTAAAGAAAAAAAAAAAACAACACTCATTTTAAAATATTGACAAAATAAAAATTATTAAAAATCAATTATTTTTTTGAATAAATAATGATCGCAAGAGATAGAGGCATATGAGTGTCGACAGATGGAAAAGACTAAGGCCTTGTTTGGAAAGTAATTTTTTTGTTTTCAAAAATAATTTTTTTATTTTTTTTATTTTTCTCTTCTAAAAAATAAAAAAATCTGTTTAATAATCTATTTTTAAAATCTATTTTTCAAAAGTATAATTAAAAAATAGTTTTTAAGAAATAATCAAATAATATTTTCTCTTATTTTTGTATATAATTATTTTCAAATTTTTTTAAAAAATAAAACAAATATCTATTTTCATTAATGATAAAGTTATAAATAATATTAAATATTTTTTTTATTTTTAAAAATAAATAAAATATTTATTTTTAAAATTTACATCTAAATAAATTTTTTATTTTTTATTTTAAAAAAATTATTTTTAAAAATAATAAAATAAAAATATCTTAAAATACTTCCAAACATCACCATTAAAGTGAGAGGCACGCGCTTGGTTAGACAGAGTTATTTTAGAAGAAAAAAAATTTGGCAACGGAAAACGACGTGTCCAATGCACTTCAAACGCCCAAACAAATATGTCTTAGAAATATGACGCCCATGCTTCCCAGTACAACAGGAGTCAATGAAGTAAACGCAGAAACTCTATTGGAATTTCAAGCATTAACAGTGAAGCGTAAGCTTCACGAAATGGGAAAAGTAGGGTCACCTGGAATTTAGGCAAAGCAAAGATTGTCATCCAGAGAATTCAAATTTCAAAGTAATGATTCCACACATTGTCGGTTGGAATCAGTTGGATCCACTGACGTTGGCGCAAGAGAAAGACATCTAGACTAATTTATGTTGAACGGGTACCAATTTATGACTTTTTTCTAAAAATTATGATTTGGTACAGTAAAATATATAATATAAAAAATTGAAAATATATTATTTATATGTATAATTAAAATTAACATTACCAAGAAATACAATTACAAAACATATTCTGAACAATCATCTAACAAACATAAAAATTTGCATAATTGGTGAGAGATAATACCAAATATGAAAGTTAAAAGCAAAGCAAAGAATATCTTTAAATTTTAAAAATATTAATTTTATGATTTATTTAATGATCTTTATTAGGAAAATAATTTTTAACTTACATTCATAAAAAATATATATATTCCATATTTACTTTTCCAATATCCAATTTTTAATTTTTATATTTTTAAATAAATGCGTGCATAGTATGTGTCCACAAAATACTTACATGTACCATACACCTAAAATTTTGATGTAGCCATCCTACATATATTTACTTATGTTTTAATTAAATACATTAAATAAATCTAAAATTTAATTATTGATGAACTACATGTTTAGATTGTCTTATTATTTGAAGCAATATCAATAGCAAGTAACTAAGCACTTGTCACTCAATTTTTACATTAAGACATTTACTCCTACAAGTGATAATTGTAAGTCTAAGTATCAATACCTACATTACATATCCTTGTAAATAGTGTTAGATTGAAATGTTCCTAGATCTACAACTAAAATAGATAAACAAAAAAAAAAGGATTAATTTGTGAAAAAATGATTAGATAATATTTTTTATTTTATCCATATATTTTGTTCTATTTATGTATCTAATAATGACCTAGAATAAATTTATAAGTCATCAATATGATCCGTTGGGCCAAAAATATATCTGATAATATAATAAAGTTAGTTCAAAAGTGTATTGTTTGTATTGGTCAAAACTAACGATGGCAAACCATGCAGTTAAATAAGTTTTTTTTTTTTATAATGCTTTTAATTTTTTTAAGATTTTATTTATACATATGTTACAATTTTTTTTATAAAAATTTACAATTTTTAACCGATTTTACATATAATTTTTTTAAAAAAGTTCTAACCCTGTTAAATAAAGTTGTATTAGAAAGGTTTTCTATTTTTGTTGAAAATTTCAACTTTTAATGAAAAATTGGCTAAATATATTGAACAGTTTATAAAAATAGTAAGAAAGCATTATCCATTTTTTTACTTCCTTTTTTATCCTTCACTAATTTAGATTATGTCGTTTTAATTCTTCAATAAATTTTAATATTAATTTAATCTAATTTGTTTGTAAATAATTTGAATAGCAATTCTGTTACTCTAATTTCAGTTTTGAATTTATGTGTAGTCCTTTTAATTTTTTTTTTTTAAGAAAAATTTGTGTAGATCTTAAATTAGATAAGAGTTCTCCATAATTTCTTTTAATCGTCTCAAAGATGTAAGAGTATTTTTTCTCTTTAAATAATAAATCAGTAGAAATTAATTCAATATAATTGAAGAATTAAATTAATACTATTATTTTTTTGGAATTAAATTTATACAAACTAAATTAGTGAGAATTCAAACTAAATAATCGTTTGTTTCACACAAGAAGTAAGTTTTTGCAGGAAACTAAACTTACAAGGGAATAAGTTCCTATGTAAACTTTCTGAAAAGTAGTAAAAGTTGTTTTTATTAGTACTAAAGAAGTAGAACTTTTCAGAAAGTAAGTTCTCATGTGATATTTAGTTCAACTATATACTTCTTAGGAAGTATTATCAAAATGAATTAAATGTCTTATAGAAAAATTATACTCTTTTGTGTAAATTTTTAAACAGTACTTTTGTCATTATTTAAATTTTATAAGGATAATTTTATATTTTGATTTATTAAAAGTATAGGAAATAGAACTTACTAAGGGGGTTGAGTAAGTAATTTCTCATACTTTATGAAAAATAAAACTTCTTAGAAAATATAATTTTCTTCATTTTTTGAGTTAATGATCAATCAAACAATCTAAATATTTTCTATTTTTTTTAGAAAATTCTACTTTCTATGGAACTTTCTGCAAACTAAATAACTTGTAAATGTTTAGTCTAATGCATACATTTGCTAACCTTTAGTTATTGATATTCTATCACATATACAATTGTAGACTTAAATGTATACAATTATTTGGAATTAGAAATTTCTTAAACAAATAAGCATATCATATTAAAAAATACTTGCAAAATATATATATTAGTACTATTACTAAATAAAAAAATTAATTAAAAGCGGTATTAGAGGCATTGTAAAAAATATTTAACTGAAAACATTATTAAAAATAATTAATTAAAGTTATTACAACATATATAAAAATAAAATATTAAAAAAATTAAGGCATTATAAAAGAAATGTGCTTACCTACGCGGTTTGAAAATAGAAACATATTTCTCGTTAAAAAAAAGGACAATACTCATTTAAAAATATTGGGAAAATAAAAAGTTGCTAAAAATCAATTATTTTTTGAGTAAATAAGTCTTAACAAATGCAAGAGGCAGAGGTATATGAGTCTCGTCAAAAGGAGAAGACTAACAAACTTTGCAATTAAAGTGAGAGACACACACTTGATTAGATGATATCTTTCTTATATGCATACATAAATTTAGTTTTATAAGGTAATATTAATTAAGGAATAAGAGAAATTAGAAGAAAAAAAAAGGATTACTCAAATTTATGTTCTTATGTCATGGTTATATTTTTTTTATTGTGCCGGTTGAAAAACACTCATACTGCATTAATAATACATGATTAATTATTCCTTAAAAAGTCAGGCATGATTAATAATATCTTATTTGTGATTAGTCTTAAATGACAGTTATAAGATATGATTAGTGAGATGTTGCTTGTGGTTAGTTCTTATGTGATAATGGTGGAGTATGATTATTGACACTTTACTTGTGATTAGTTCTTCTATGACAATAATTAGATATGATTAGTGTGATCTCACTTGTGGATAATTCTTAGATGACAATGGTAAAGCATGATTAGTGACAATAACATAATTATTTGTTTATTTATGCAATATATAAATAGTAAAAATTAATTTTTGATAATATTTAATAAGTTACTCTATTTAGTTAATTAATAATTTTAGTAATTTAACACATGAAAGTTGTAATAATTGGGAGAGAATTAATTTGATATATCATAGTCTAACATAATTATTTATTTATGTAATATTTAAATAGTGAAAATCAATTCCTAGGTTTCAATTTCAAAGACATTCTTATGTTATGAGAGTGATTACATGATATTGTATTTCTCAATTATGTTGAAATAATGCTTTATTTTTTAACTTTTTAATGTGTTTCTAATTATTGGGTTTATGACTTATCTACATTTAAAAATAAACTTATTTGCATTTAAAATAAATAAATAAATTTATGTGAAGGAAAAAAAAACACTTAATCTAGCTTATTTTTTATTGATTATACGTTAAAGTAAAGCTCCAAAAATAAAATTGGAATAAATTTGAGTTTACTTTAAAATATTTAAAAAAGAAGAGTAAATTAAAAATCTTTTTGATACAAATAATGCGTCATTCTTCGTTGGCATGTAAGTGGAGATATTCATATTTAGAATTTTAGTAATATGAATTTTAGTGTGGTGCTAAAGAAATTCGATAACATAAATATGTATAATTTAATCACATGTGGTCTATATTTGTAAATCATATTGTGAAGAAGAGATTGAATTGCTTTAACGAAGTTCTTCCATTGAGTGCAAAAATGTTGCACAGGTTACATAAAATCAAACTAAGAATTTCAAATAAAAAAGTCACTCATTCAAACTATAAAATGAAAATAATAAACAGAATGCCATGGCCATAAAGCATTCCACGAATAAAAACAAATTTCTATGTAGCTAAATAGTTGTAGAAGAGCAATGAAAGTGATGTTGTTCTTATTTTTACAAAAAAGAAGATGTAGAACAGGGAACAATTGATTTTTGAGATTTTTGGATGGGTGATTTGTTTTTTGTTTTTGGAGTTTCAAAATGTTGCTACCATGTGCTATTTCAGTGGGATGAAGAATTTTTTTTCTCTAGGGATTTGGATGGAAGAACAATAGAAGGAATAAATTGCATCAAATTGAAAGTTTCGACACTAAATTATCCTTTCTTAAATTGTAGGAGATTTTTCGTATATAAAATAAAGTAAATATAAAGGATTATTTGTATTTTATCTTAAAATATGTACATTTGTTAACTAATGCCACTTATTAAGAAATATTAAATGATGTTGGAAACATAAAATTTTCTAATGAGGTGGTATTTCTTTGGTCATGATTACTAATA
The DNA here is from genome assembly GCA_026873985.1 of Saraca asoca. Classification (NCBI taxonomy): domain Eukaryota; kingdom Viridiplantae; phylum Streptophyta; class Magnoliopsida; order Fabales; family Fabaceae; genus Saraca; species Saraca asoca. The sequence continues at coordinate 7,230 of JANHAO010012858.1, read as the reverse complement.
GAGTTTTCCAACAGAAATTCTTGAAGTGAGGATGACTCTGTAATTCATGCTTATCAAAAACTATTAAGAGATTAATTGAAGGGTTAATCAATTTTCAAGTTATAAGAAAAAATATAAAATTTTTAAAAATTTATGCTTTTTATTTAATTCAATATCAAAATTTTATAATAAATTAAAAATGAACTAAATAAAAACAAATGATTTTTTTTAAAAGTATGTATATTTCCAATGATACTAAATACTCCTTAAAACCAGTGACTAAAGACACTTATTAACAAAACATTTAAAATATAATAAAAAGTATAGATTAAATCTATATTTAAATTCAAACTGTTTTTAAAATAAAGACTATTATACTAATTGATAGGTTTTAAAATATCTGATAAATCCTAATCAAGTATTCAAGTCCTCTTCCACTCTATCATAAACCACAAATTCAACAATGTTCTTGAAACTTATCATTTCAACTAAGCAAGTTACAATGATCGCATTTTTTTTTTTTTGTGAGAGCAACAATATCAGGGCACATATCAACACAAATATTGACAATTTGGGAATAAAAAACCTTGTGCTATGTAAGACGGATTTTTTATTCTCACGGTGCAATCAATTGAAATGATTTTGTATAACCTTTATGATGTTGTTTACTGAATTAGTTATTGTTTCAAAACTAAAATGAAATATTCTTATATTATAAGAGATTTATTTGTTTTAACTGCAATAACTCAAGAAGCTTTTGGACATAATCATGAACATCCTTATGAGGTTATTATGTTGGTGAATAGATGACAGAGAAAATACTTACAGGAGAAAATCTTTGTATGAAAGAAAACATATGATGTTGCAGTTTTGGACTTACAGAATATTAATGTTATCTAAGCTATTATTGCCTTAAGAGATAATATCATGATTTTTCAAGTGATATCAGAAACAATTTTGTTGTGTTAACTGTGGCTTTTGAGTTTGTAAAGCAATTAAATCTTCTAGGTTATCTTCTTTATACAGTTCGAGCTTATCTCATGATAGTCCCAACTTCCATTAATCACATTATATTAGTCACAAAGGACCAAATATTCAAAAGATGGATCACAAATGGAGGTTGTCAGCAAAACTTATGGAGTACTTTGAGTTTTAATATTGACATTTTTGCTTAACTTCCAATAATCCCATTGTTGACATTTTTGCTAAACTTCCAATAATCCCATTGTTGATTGTTCTAGTTTTAAATCTACTAAAGATTTATCAGGACTATGTGCTTATAGGTGATCTTTATTTCCTATCACTTTGTTGTTGTTTTTTAGTGTAACATAAAAAAAAATTGAAAAAGCTTTATACAACATCTATGACATTTTATTTAAAACTAATCCCATAAATTTAAAATAAATAAAATCAATTTTAAATAGACTTCGCTTTGTGTATAAAATATTATAGATTCATAAAGAAATTTCTTATGCCAATAGCACTACTCTCAGAGCACAAGAATCAAAAATAAAAAATAATCTAGTGTGGATACCTTAGTATCCATGAATTTACTTTGGAAAGACTGTGACTCAAATTCTTCATTGCTTTCTTTTGGGAGGACAAGGACATTTCAATTGGATCAAGAACCTTAAGTCAAAATCCATCCACACGTAACATCACACAAACCATGCATTCACAACATCCTAGATAGGAAATTGAATCCTATGCAAGCTCCAGAGTGGATTATTGAATTACATCAGTTTACATAGCTTAAATAGCTGAATTCAATAATGACATTGTCAAATCATTTTTCTATTTTTTTTCATCATACTAAGCTTGTCCATAATCTTAATCATATGATACCAAATCATTTTTCTATTACTTCAAAAAAGAAATGATATAAAAAAAGGATACAAATTATTCAAAGTTTTCATCTAATATTAATCCAAGCATTGACATCTAAATATATTTCTAGAACAATGAAGCTAAAGATACAATAACAAAGTACATAATGGAAGTAACTTCGCAAGACTGCATTGGTTGTCTGGTAATTTTTGAAACTTAACCGGGCAACATAATTATATTGCCAGACTGGTAGTAGGTGGCAAATCTGAAATGCAGTAGTAAGATGTCCCGAGCCTGAAACTCAAAGATGTCTTTCATTTGACTAGTTACTCATATGACACTTCCATATGAATGTGCTTATAAAGATATACACGCTGCTTATACAGCACTGCAGTCCAGTGCCTTAGATTATATTTCGCTGTCAAGTTGTAGTGTCTGGATCAAATCTCAACTCCTATGTGGGCCAGTAGTGCAAATCTTGCTTCAATGTCATGACTCGTGGCTTCCCATTTAGGTGGACTATCCTTACACAAACAAACACCTCATGCCTCAGCTCCTGCCAAAATTTAAGAGGGATCAGTATTGTTTACTAATAATATTGACGAAGTTCAGTTCAGCCTAGAGACATATATGTTCTAACTTAATTGTGTATGCATAAGACATCGAATCATGATAAATAATTCTCAACATAAATGATGTGTACCTTTATTACATTAATCGTTATCAATAGAATTCGATATTATAAAATGGGTTAGCAAAAGTTCAGAAGGAGCCAAGTCTGGTGGAAGAAACATGCACAATAGCTCACGAGGTTGCTATACAAGGAGCTTCAACTCGTTAAAGATCCGAGCTCGCTAGTTGAACAAGCACGAGATCGCGAATAAGGGTGTAAAAAGGACGGACTGGGATGGACTAGACCAAAATTCGTACGAACCGGACCTAAACGGGCTTGATTCGCTTAGGCCCGTATTAAAACGAGCTCGTGAATTGTCGGTCCGGTCCGGTCCGTTTATGGACCAGACGGCCCGCGGACCGGCCCATTTTGTAAAGAAAATGGAAAAAAATTATGTTTTAGCCCCTAAAATTCTCATAATCTTTTACAAAGACCCATCCGAATAAAATCTTTTTAATTTAGTCCTTACAAATTTTCACTTTAATCCCGGTTCGTTTAGACCCATTTTTAAACGGGCCTAATTTTAATAAGTCCAACCCGTTTCAAATCTGCAGACCGAGCCGCTTGACCCGCAGGCCAGCAGTCCATTTAACACCCCTAGTAGCGAATCAGCAGCAACCTTAGCGTGCGAGCTCGAGCTTCCTAGGACACAGCCTTACCCAACTAGAAGCCCACTAAGGTCGAGCATACGACCACCAAGCAACTTGTACTGTCATTTTGCAAAATATAATCATCAGGTCCTATGCGTAGAAAGCAACCTGTAAAAGCCAATTTATAATGCTCTATGTAATCTTGTATATTTAATGTTTGATGTAACAGATGTACAGTTTATTTAATTCCTATTGTACTCCTCCATACTTCTATAAATGAGGGGCTGGAACCTTTGTATAGTAAAGTAACCTTTGTATAGTAAAGTAAGGTAAGGGAACACTAATAAAAATTCTGTAAAAACTTCTTTAGATTAATAAAAACTCTTTGTGAACGTAGAGTCCAGTGCTATCCGAATTTAGTCAAACCAGGTTAAACTTCTGTATTTACTAATAATATTGACCAAGTTTAGTTCAGTCTAGAGACAAATATGTTCTAACCTAATTATGCATGCATAAGACATTGAATCATGATGAATAATTCTCAACATAAATGATGTGTACCTTTGTTACATTAACAAAAGCATCTAAATCTGGAGTTGACTTTCCATTAACTTCAACTATCCGTTGAAGTGCATATAGACCATATCTGTGTACTGGACTCCCATGGCACCACCTACAAATTTTGACAAATTTTATCAGCACATGTATCAAGGCATTGCTGAAGACCCTATTGCTCTCCCTCCTTTAGGAAGAAAAGAAGCCACATTTGTTTAAACTTTAAATCCAGTAATCTGAATGAAGAACAAAACTCTATCAGAGTAGCTTGCAAGCATAAAATCAACTTGGTCCAACTATGCTTGCTAAACTACTACTGGTAAGCCCACATACAATTTCTTGTATATATATATTTTGATAAAGGAGTAATTTCATTGATGAAATGGAATAGTATAGCAGGAAGGAGGATAAGAATACAATTTCTTTATATAGACATCACAACTTGCCACCAACAAATTCAGGCAATGCGCTTCTATGCAGCACGAAAATTTTGCAAGCTATAGGGAAAACCATACCTTGCCGCATACACCCCATGCCCTTCTTCAGGAAGAAATCCGAGAGCACGGACAGCTGGATGAGGATCTTGAACAATACAACCACACCAATTAAATGCATGAGTTGTGCCAATCCCTTCCCTAACATCCGTTCCAACCAGAATATCAACTTCACATCCCTGACAAAACATGGAAATCAACCATTAGGACACAATCTACCCACTTATACACAGATAACAAAACACAAAAAAAAAAAAAAAAAAAAAATTGATCACTGCCACAAACCTTCCTTCAATAGAATAGGGAGATGGAAAAATACAAGACAAAATATAAAAGTAAATGCAAAGAAAAAATTCTCTTATGCCTGCTGGAAAATAGTCATGTGAAGCTTTCCATCATTGGTATCAGATTTGTCTAAAGCTTGGCAAGCATTTTCAATATCTCGGAAGCATGTCACTGGTTCTCTATTGATAGCCTACACCATGTCTCCTTGTTCTAAAAGATTTTCAGCTTTTGAACCAGCCAAACAAATTTTAACACGTAATACATGTGGTCTAACTGGGTCTTTCTTAACAAGTGCCTACAAGAGTTGTTATGAATAACCAACCATTAATTATTTTCATAGAAATAGAAATTTAAGGTAAAAGTACAATCTGATCTTCACCCGGACTTCAAACAGATTCCTGAACATGATTAAGAAACTATACCCTTGTGTTTAAGGATGACAATCAGTGCATTCTATTTGACATCAGAAATGATACTAAATCAGATCATGTATTTTATTTTATTTTTATATTAAAAAAGATGAAATACACAAATGGAGGATAAGAAATCCTACTAAAGAAAACACATGGAAATCCAAACTACTCCGTTTCAGAAGGAATTAAAAACCTGAAAATCCAACCACCAAGCAAATTGCCAAAGAGATTGAAAAGCAACAATATACATTTGAATCTTTTAATATTCCTTCAAGAAAAGATGGAAAAAATAACCAAGGGAGAAAAAAGGATAACTTGTCACTAACAATGATGCATGATTATAGTTCAAGAACTAGGACCAGAAAACAAATCAATTTTAAACGACTCAGACCAGAGTCATCACATAATGTTTGTATAGAAAAACCTGAAAGGATATCCCAATAATCTGGCAAGCAAGATAATTATTTTTAAGATTTTTAACTTGTTGGCAATACGGGAAAAAAATCACAATAACCTGAAGGTGTATATGATCTCAAGCAGCTTTCCAAAGTGCACTTTTTCACTTGTTATTTCCCAAGCAAGAATATCTAGATAATATTAAATGGTTTTAGTGAAAATATGGCCTCTCATAGAGCACAATGATGTTGAATGATCCTTGTGGCCAACCCAATCTAATGGGATAGGCTGCTTTTTTGCTTGTTTGGTTGGTTGGTTGGGTGGATAATCGTAAATATACAGAAAGGCACCATTTTGCATTTTTCGTAATACTTATACCTCTTAACTGAGCAATTACAATTGAGCTGTAATGTCCAGAGCACAATAGAAGACTTTTTTGTACATGGCTGTCTGACCAATCACTCTTAGAAAAAATATGCACCCTTTAACATGATATGGCCTATATAAATGGTTGAAAGAAAGGGGAAAGAGAAATAAAGTAAGAAACAGTGTTTTCTATCAGAAAATTGTACAAGCACTTTGAATAACATTTTTTTGATAGAGAAAGAAATATTATTAAAGGAAGGAGAGAAAACACAAAAGAAGAGGACAAGAGACCCTCAAAAGAACAGAGAAAAACTAAAAAAACAATAAAACATGAATAAAATTATCCTATCAATGATTTAAGATAGGCTTCCAACTCCTTTGCAAATCTGTCAAACTTATCCCTTGAAAGAGTCCATGAACTTTGAAGCCAAAGTGAGGCGATAAACAAACACTTCAAATCACACGAGAAAATTTTTACATTTTGTTTGTGGAAGGAGGAAGGAAAGATAATAGCTGATAAAAGGGAAACAATTATAGCAGGAAGATCTATACCTGAATCCAATCATCACTTAATCCAAAACTCCGAGCCTTTGGCAGCTATGTCGGGTAAAGTTCAACCTCTTAAAATTCTGACAAGTGGCATAGGCCGTTTGACACCATTTACGAGAAGAGGTGGCCCATTTGAACCAGAAATGATTTTGTCAAGGACCTGACTTATTGCATATACTGGAATACCCCTTACAAATTGATGATCTCCTGATGTGTTGCGCCCAAATTTGAGCTGAAACATGTGATCTGACCATCAGTACAATACACATACATATATGAATAATAAGATAAACAATTAAACGGAGCATTGAATAAGTCATGCCTCCCCCCCCCACTCAATAACACACACAAATACATATAGCCACATGTATATAAATGTCTTATGTATATGCATATATGTGAGTTTGTGTGTGTATAATAATGAAAAATGGTTTCTAAAGTTCTGAAAATCAATGTAACCTTGGAAGAAGGGTAAATAGGTATGAGAAAATACAACATATATAACATCAAACTTCAATGGAATCAAGCATAAATGCAAGGCCAACAAGTCCTTGTGGGATGCTGAAATGTAGTGTGGTTCATGTCCTTGTGGGAACCCCTACAGCCAGCAGTTTAATCTTCCTTTTCCACCTCCACCTCCGCCGCCACCACCACCACTACCCTCACTGCCGCCACCGCAACTTTCACTGCTGCCTCCACCTCTTCCTCCACCTCCAAGGTTTATTTATGTGACATGTGGTGATAGTTACCAGACTGATCCATATTACTCGAGATATCATTGTTCTGGTACTCAAGATATAGCTGTGGTTTAATGGTTTTGCCAGCTTTGGGAGTACTATCAGTTTCAGTGATATTTTGTTGATTTTCACGGAGATTTATTAACTGGTATACCAAAAATATTTGGTGGGAAAATGTCATTAGTTCAATTTTCTGTTCTCGTAATCTTATTTAATTTTTGCTTTTATGTTTGACTTCTCTTTTCTAATTTATATTTCCATTTGCTCATGTCTTTCCCAATACAAATTTATTGGCAAATTATTTTTATTTTCTCTGTGATGAAGAATGATTTAACATTGTTGTTTATCATAAAGTAGAAGAGACCT
>JANHAO010012857.1:0-16143 GCA_026873985.1 Saraca asoca | reverse complement strand
GTAGCATTGTTATGTGACAATCAGGTACTAAAAAAAAGACTGTAAAATTTGTTCATAGGGTGAATTTATGTGTCAATCAGGTACCAAAAAAAATGATGGCAAAAGCTGTTAATTGGCTGAAAGAATTTTTTTTTCCAGAAACAACCATTTTGTGACCGAAATTGCCACCGAAATTTCGGTCGCTGTTACAACCAAAAAATAGCGATCGAAATTGCGATCGAAATTAGGCAAGCTAACACAAACCAGTGATCGAAAATTTTCGATCGCAATTTTTTAGCGACCGCATCAGCGACCGAAATATCTGGTTGCAAAAACGCAAATGGCGACTGACCTTCGATAATTTTTGTCACCGACATAGGCGGTTGCTAAATCGGTCGCTAATATCTGCGACCGAACCACCCCGGTTGCTGGTTGGGCTGCGACCAAGGTTTCAGCGACTCGTGACTTTCGGTCACTGTTCGGTCGCAAATCATTTCTGCGATCGAAATTCAAATTTTAGTCACCGAAAATTTCGGTCGCTAAAAACAATTTTTTTTGTAGTGTTAGATTCTTTAAGTTTAGACACTAAGATTTGCAACTCATTTGATTGGTCCATAACAGAATGATTAATAACCATATGATATTTAAAAGATTTCATAGAGAGAATTTGTTCACACCTTTTCTTTTGTTACTATATTTTTCTTCCAAAATGTGCCATATTTCCCTTGGAAACTTGATAAAGTGAACAAATCATAAAGCCAATCAATAAGCGTGTTCATAATATGCCCTTAACACATGATCTCATCTTCATCTCTTTTCTTATGGTTGGCAATAATAAAATTTGTGTCTTTATCTGATAGTTCAAGAATCAGTTTCAGATTAGGATCTAAAACATACACCACTTTCTATTTTGTCAAGATGAATAGAATTTTGCCTTTCTAGTGATGAAAATTTGTCCCATTAAAATGAACCAAAATAACAATTTTTGAATTTTTAGGTTTTATAACCACCGTCATTATTGATTATTACACCTTAAAATTGTTAGATTTGTTAGAGTAAAAAACAATGGAAGTTGATAAACATGACCTTGAATGCATAAGAATTACACTATCTTTAAGGTGTAATTCACCCCCCAACTAAAATTGTTGTTGGTTTGAGAAGGCAAATCACCAATATAGGATTAATCAAGATCATCAAATAGACTGCAACAATTACAAAATACTTCCTTATAGAATGACATTAGATTGAAGACAGAGAAAAGAAGTAATTTTTGGAATTATATAGCACTTGGATTAAACCTATATTTATAGCAAATAAATGATCAATTTTGAAGAGTTGCACCTTTAATCTCATGATCACATTATAAATAGTCAAAACTCTTTAAATCCAACAATCAAGTTTTTTTTATTCCAATTGTAATGTTTCTTTGATTCTAACAGTCATTTTAATTGAATGTTACCAACAGACATGATTGTTTAAATATAACGGCTATAATTATTAATTAACTGTAAACAAAAAATTATTAATTATGACTGTTGTTTTAATTAATTACAACTAAAAATATAGATTGATTGTTATTTAACAAATTTACACACACATGCACGTGCCTCATTCACAAGTTTCATGTGTCAAGTCATAGATTATATATAATTAATTAATTAATTAATTAAATTATAAAGCAAATTTGGTAAGACAACATAACCTATAACATGACGCTCTAAAGTCTAACCACAAATTTCTTCTCTTTTATATCAAACCAAAATTAACTAATTGCACATGGTGTAACTGATAGAGAATTGTTCTACGGCCATAGCAATGAAAAAATTAAGTTCTTTAGAGTGTTCAGCTTCCATGTCATGTTCTTCTTGTTAGGCTTTTGTTTCCTACGTAGTTCTTCGTAATGATCCAAATTTTTCCATATTGATGTTGTCAATTCAATTGAAATCATAATTGTTCCAAACGAAGGAGATCATTAAAGAGAGCAAACTCTAGACAAAGAAAGTTTGCAAAAACCCAAGATTGAAACATCTCAAAATTTTCAAATCAAGCCAAAATATTTTTGAAATTCAAAGCCTAAGGGAAAGGGTCATTATCAAGTTATTAATCAATCTCTCAACTAATGATTGTGAAATAAAACTAATAAACAAAATGAAACAAATTTCGAATGGGTACTCAAATTCCAAACATATTTTTGAAAATTGGTGAATTATGAAGCGAGTGATGGAAATTTTGTAAGCCCCAAAGTTTTACATAATTAATTTTGATTATGAATAATAGTATTGTATATATGTGAATGATCAAATTGACTTAATTGAATCAAATTAAATATGTAAATGATCAAATCAAAAATAAAAATTAAATGAGAACCAAATTGAAAAAATTACATATACCAAAAATCAAAACAGTATTTTAATCTCACACTTGTTCCAAAATTGGACTTCTCATTTGTTGTCTCCCTTCTACCTCTATGGTTGCTCTCCTCCGCTCACAAGAGAGATCTCCTCTAGTGGGGCAAATAGTAATGCTTTTCATCTGTCATTAAATTAGGATATTATTTGCACAAAAGCTAGTGCACACTACACGAAATATAATATAAGCTAGCATTTTATTTTATTTTTTCCATTTTCCTAAGAAGCAAATTTTATTCATATGATAAGATTAATTATTTAGAAAAAAATCTAATAAACATTCAACCACAATTAACATATTTAATCTTATTACCTTTTTGAAAAATAATATTTAAAATGATTAAAATTTGTTGATAACAATTTTTGTCAATATTTATTTAACATATTTTCATATTTTTATTTATGAAATATATATTTAAAAAAATAATATTAAATTTATACATTTAATTTAAAATTTGTATATATAAGTACAGTGAGTTATGACAGAAACTCTTCACTACAAAAAATGATGCTATTTAGTGACGATTATTTAGAGGTGGTTATGTGAACCATCTTTAAAATGCTTTATAGCGGTGGTTTATACAACTGCCGCTATGTTTTAAGAAATTTTTAATAATAGCAGTGGTTTAAGTTACAATTGCTGTTGTGTGTTAAGAAATTTGTTACAATAGTGGCGATTTAAGTGACAATCACCAATATGTTAAAAATTAAAACCCATATATTAGCATTGATCCTCATCATCCCATTAATCCAAACTTAGAAATAAAAACCCCTTTCTGTATATTTGCTCTGCTCTCTATAGTCGAGATTAAAACGAAAGCCATTAAAGATGGAGGAAGGCTAGTCATCAAAGAAACTTTCTGCAACAATACCACTAAGGAGGTCCACTATTTTCCAGTCACTCACTGATAGCCTTGTTTTGGTGAGTCTGGTTTTTTTTTTTTCCCAATCACACATAAAAAGTTTGAAATTTTTATGTGTTATTAACCAATTCTTGCAACATTATGTATATAATGAATGATAAATGTTTCAAACTTGTTGTTGGGGTTTTATTTGAAAATCTGGTTGCCTTTTTTTTTTTTTTTGGTTGGTAGGTTGAAAACCTAGTTGCTATTATCACTTTTGTACTGCCCATGTACTTTCTATCCTTACTTCACCAATAAACTCTTCTTTTTGTCACTTTTCAAGGTATGTTTAGAAGCTTCTTTCTTCTGATGTTGTGCTTATCTTCTTTTTGTGGCTATTGTACACTTCAGAGAGATGTGAAAGCATACTTGTGTATAGGTCTGATGCCTCTGTAACAAGTATGATCTAAATTTGAGGGTTGCAATTGTGTGAGTCAAGTAACCATCCCAACATTCTTTTATTATACTTGAAACTAATTATCTTTAATAGGTGCAAACTACCCTAAAGTAGCCATCCTTGCTCTAAAAATCTCCATCTTGATATGAGAATATTTTTTACAGAGTTTCAGCATATAAGCATCCTCTTTTCTTAATGTTCATCTCCTTCCTGTATTTATTGAGGAGAGGAGGCTACAGTTGTAATTTTACATGCAATAAATCTATTACATCAGGCATTTAATATACAAGATAGGATAGACAAACTAAATTTTGTAAGTTGGCTAATACAGATTACCTTCTATAGGTGGGCACCGTGTGTTTGCTGAGCAATACGTGTGATGGTCTTCTATTTAGTGAACTCCCAAGTCACTGACCACGCCTCACTGGTCAAATCCTTTGGTCTGAGCAGTGTTTGTTTTCGGGATGATGAGGTTGAGCTCACTTTATTGGGGACGAGCTCGAGCTGAGAAAGTTACTCTGCAACGCGAGCTGATGGCATCGTGTCCTAAGTACTCTTCGAGCTGGATCTTTGTTGCGCTTGAGCTGTTCACTAGTCCATCAAAGATGATCCAAATTTCACATATAACACAAATCAATCTATGAAATGTTGGTCATTTATTAAAACTGAAGCATATAAATAAAACTTAACTTCCTAATGATATCATAAAGACAATGCCTATAGGAAGAGAAGAATAAACAATCTCATAGTTTATTGTCTCATGAGATTCAATATTGATTCTAGTCATATCATTCAAATCTAGCATTGGGAGATCATATAGATTTACATACAACTATTGCAAAACATAGGACAAAACAAAGGACCCTATATTCTTACCACATTCATTCATCATTTAAATGAGAAGAAATAAGCAAAACAATCAAGAAATATCCTTTGAAACTAAAAAAAAAAAAAAAAAAATCCTTCACAAGACAAGAAAATGCATAAGTGTTGCAGCAAATGTGGCTTACTGGATATCAAAATCACATTTATACTCAAAATTGATGAACTTGGGTATTTATGTCCAGTGTGGAGGCATTTGGTACACTGACATTTTCATACCTACATATTCCCTTGAATCTTAGATTCCTCATAGATAGGGAAAATCACATAATGGGAATTTAAGATACATAGAATCCAAGATTTCGTTGGGTATCCAATGTATAAATTGAATGGTTTTCATTCTCATATTAAACATGGGGTTCTTAACTCTTGGGTACTTGATATTCTGGTACTCATGCACTAATGTGCAAAGGTCAAGGTCAACATGCCAAATGTCTTGTCTACTACTAAATTCTCACCTTAATTAAACGGCTATGCCAAAATGAAAAGATCCCACAATTTGCCAGCTCCTATTCTAATTGACTGAATCCCAATGTCAATTGGACATGCCTGCCTAAGATATCACCAATTTTGATAATAGTTTTAGTAAGAAAATTTGCCAATGGTCAAATTTTGACCGGTGCATAGTTCAAGCCAACAGTTATAATAAAGTTCATCAATGGTAAGAAATTGGCTCAATCTTCTTAAAGTTGTTAAGAAGCAATTGTAAGTATGCTAATAATTTATTAGACCTTAAGCTTCAATTAATGAATCAATTTCCAGTTTAGGGATGCCAATCAAAAGAAACATAGCAATTATGCACTTATTGTGAGTGTTTTTTTACTTTTATATATGGTAGATTTTAATTAATGAATGCTTATATATTTATGTAAATATGATGTTTATGATGAGTGTCAACTTGTAATTTTGTGATTCAGTACCCTTTCCTATTCATTGGTTTATGTTTTTACCTATACCTTGTATTTGTAGTTTATAAATTCTAGTTGTATCTTACAAATATTTGATTATGGTTATATTTCACTAGTTGTGTTAGTTATATACACACACTAGTTTATTGTTTCATTTTAATGGTTTGTCATGTTTAAATACTGGTTTTAGCATTTATATGTTGCAAATGTTGGGTTGTGGAGTGACATGAAGAAAAAGTGTCTAGTAGCACTTATTATGCTCCTTTTTAGTTATATTGTCTTATTTTCTTTGGATTTAATGTTGCACATACAAGTGAAAGTAAACACCTTGATATTTTGGGGCCAACCATGAGAAGCATGTGAGAAAGTGCTCTTTTTATATGCTAGTTTTAAATTTAGATAACTTGGAAATGGGTGAAACTTAGGAAGTAAAGAAACTAAAACTAGTATTTCCTGACTATAAGAACAAATGATTAGGAAGAAGGCTAATTTGAATAAATGGTATCGAATTTGGGAACAAACCACAGCTTGGATGATTAAGAAACACTTTATCCAATTTTATCTTTTCTAAATATAGTTCAGGATATAATAAAATGCATAACTATCGTGTACAAGTGTGAGATTGCCCAAGAGGGAAGAAATCTAAGGAAAATTTATCCTTGAAGCCTTTAGGTTTCTTGCTATGTTACTTGTAATAGTTATCTAGTTCTATATGTTACCAAAAAGCAAAACATGGAACAGTAAGTGTTTAAAACTAAAAAATTGATTGTGGATTTGTAACATCTACATCATTAGGCTCCTCTTTCCACCTCTAATAGTGCCTTGTGTGTGTTTTTAAAACCATAGATATGGATAAATCATAGATTAGTTTGTCAAAAAATATAGACGAGTATAAGGAAGGATTGAACAAGTTCCTTAATTTCACATTTCAATAACCTGTTGAAGGGAGAATAATGTGTCCATGTCACAATTACAAATTTAAAAATTGGTTGAATAGAGCTAAAGCATATGACCACTTGTCTTGAAAGCAATTTCCAGTAGAATACACTAAGTGAATATGGCATGGAGAATATAATGAACCTTAAGTGTCTTCTAGTGAAGCACATGGGGTCAACTTCCCAAAATATAGGTTTCCAATGTCCTTTAGAAGACATGATCAATGATGCATTTGGGTTCGATTATATGCATGATGATAACGAGGCTAACTCATCTGATAATGATGCTAGTAATAATGGCAACATGTAAAGACAGACAATGGATAAAGTCACAGTCGAGTTCTACGAGTTACTCAATAATGGAAATCAAGAACTTTATGAAGGGTGTACAAGGTATTGCAAACTATCTTTTCTACTAAAATTGTACCGCATCAAATGCTTGTGTGGCATGATAGATAAAGCCATGACAATGGTCTTGAAATTATTGAAGGATGCATTCATGCATGCTAAGGTACTTAGTTCTTTGTATGAGGCTAAGAGAACCATCACCAAATTTGATCAATTACACTAAGATACACGCTTTTCCAAATGATTGCATGTTATATTGGGGCAAGGATGAGAATAAGGAAACATGCAAGAGGTGTCAGACATCTAGATGGAAGGAAAGGGTTTTGGTAAGACGAATAAATAACCTATAAAAGTGTTATGCTACTTTCCACTAAAACAAAGGTTGTAAAGGTTATTTATGTCTACTAAGATGATTGAGCATGAGTTGGCATGTAACTGGGAATCATAATAATGGTTGGATGAGGAATCCAAGATACTCTAAAGTGTGGAAGAAGTTTAATGCAACTCACCCCGAATTTGCTTTAAATCCTCGAAATGTTCACCTAAGTCTATCCACTAATGGATTTAATCTTTTAGGAACCATGAGTATTAATTACAGCATTTGGCCTGTAATTTTGATAATATATAATTTTCCACTGTGGATGTGTATGAAGCCAACTTCTTTCATTCTTTTGATGATTATTTTGGGTAAACGAATGCCATGGAATGACATTGATATCTACTTGCAACCTCTTATAAAAAAGTTGAAAAGAGTTATGGATGGAGGGTGTGGACACCTATGATATCTCTATGTGTAAGATGTTTAAAATGTGATTAGCATTAATGTGGATGATTAGCGATTTCCCAGGGCTTAGTACCTTGTCTAATTAGAATACACATACTAAATTAGCTTGCCTGACTTATAACTCCTATATAGTTTCACTACATTTGCCTTATAGTAGAAAATGATGTTTTTAGGAGCATCGTTATTTTCTTGGAGCAAATCATAAGTTTTGATTAATGAGACTTCGATTTGATGGGAGTCAAGAGTTTAGAAACTATCCAAAAGCACTGTCAGGTACAAAAATCTTCAAACAAGTAAAGAACATTAATATTACATTTAGGAAGCCAGTACAAAGGGCTGCTAAAGGGAAGTGAGCTCATGGAAATAACAGTAAGGTTAACTCGAAACAATGGAAGAAGAAGTTTATATTCTTCCAACTTCCATATTAGGAGACTAATATGTTATGTCACAATCTTGATGTCATGCATATTAAGAAAAAAGTTTGTAACAATCTCATTTACACATTATTAAATGAGATTGGAAGGACAAAAGACCATCTTAATGCTTAGAAAAATCTTCAGGTAATGGGTATAAGAAGGTACTTGTGGCTTGATGATAAAGAAAAATACCAGCCATCTTTTTTTACAATGACAAACACAATGAAGGATGCATTCTTAAGAAGATTGAAGAATATAAAGATGCCCAATAGATATTCAAGCAACATTTCTAGGTGTATCAACTTAAAACAACACAGGTTGTTTAGGTTGAAAAGCCATGATTGTCATATACTTAGAGAGCAATTACTACCCCTTGCAATATGTAATGTGTTGTCGAACCAATTGACTATAGTGTTGGTTAAGTTCAGCTCATTTTTCAAACAAATATATAGTGAAACCTTCAACCTTGCTGACCTTAAAAATGTCTAGCATTAAATAGTTCTTATGCTTTGTCATTTGGAAATGTTATTCCCCTACCATTCTTCATCGTTATGGTTCATTTATGAGTTCATCTAGTTGATGAACTTCATTAGGGGGTTCAGTACAATATCAGTAGATGTACCCTATTGGGAGGTAATTATTGATTTCATACATTTAATTATGACCTATAAGTGAACTTGTTTTCTTTCCTAATGACATCTTTCTTTGTATAGATATTTGGGACATATGAAGTCTTATGTTCACAATAGGGCTCAACTAGAAGGTTCCATTGCTGAAGGGTACATATCTGAAAAGTGTCACACATTTTGTTCAAGATATTTGCAGGGAATTGAGATGAGGTTCAATTGACTAAGATGCATGAATGATGAACCAAATGATATTCAATGCGAAGAAGTGTCTAATATCTTTCCTAATATAGGTAGACCGGTGGGTAGCGACTCTAGTTTCACGCTAACACGCATGGAGATAAGACAGGTACATCAATATTTTTTATTCAATTGCAAAGAGGTTGATCCATTTATAGAGTAAGTATTCATATAAGTATCCATATTAAACTATATATTTTTTTTCATATATATTTATGAATCAAGTATTCACATATATATGTTTTTGCTTATAAAGAATTTAAGCTATATGCTAAGAGAAAAATAAGAAACTAAACACATTCCTCTACTGAGCTATAGAAGATAGTCAGCAAAGCCTTTGCTGATTGATTTTCTAAACGGGTGAGAATTAAAATATATTTAATTTAGAATTCATTTTTATAGGTATAACTTGAGAAGATAATTTTCTTTGTATAAGTTTTCATGGATGACATGGCTTGCATCGTGTTGAACGATTTGAAGCAACTGGCCTAAGGACCTTTACCAAATGCTAGAAGGTTGTAAGCCTTCAATGTTAATGGATATATGTTTCAGATAGTAGCTTGAGAAAATTATTAAGAACCTAAAATTTGGAGTTTTCATGACTTTTTACGACCTCTTATGTGTCTAACTATCAAGATGTTAATAGACAGGATACTATTCTTCCATATTATGGGAAACTGATAGATATTATCAAGCTCAAGTACTATGGAAGATATGTTACCCTATTCAAATGTATTGGGCTAACACTACTAATGATATAAGCTTTAGAAAGGATGTTTAGGGCTTTCATGTAGTAAATTTTAATAGATTGATTCACATTAGTGAACGAGAAGAGTATGAGCCTTTCATATATATATCACAAGCTCAAATGGTTTATTTTGTGGAGGATCATATATCTCCAAAGTGGAATGTTATTGTTCACCTCAGGCCAAGAGACTTATATGACATCGGTGATTTTGAAGATGATGATATGTGCGAGCATGACTCATTTACTGAACAAGAGCTGAGCATTTTTCTTAAGAATGATGATAGGAATATTCAATTGGCAAGGGAAGAGGAAGATGATCATATGGAAAGCCTTAATCTAGTATCCAATGTCAAGGAAGATGAGGATGTGCCAGAATAGCCTTCCTTTAGAATACTTCTTTTTTTTTTTTATGGTTTTTCTCAATATTGAAATACTTAGATTTGCAATTTGTAAGCTTTCATTAATCATGATTTGTCTCAAAGTGGAAAGACTTAGTTTGAGAATTTACCTATATAATTGCATTATTTGTGATTTTTCTTGATGTGATTGAAATTAGTCTAAGATTCTTGTACAATATGCTAATACATACTATTTTACATAAATGCTTAAGTTGAAACGTCCAAAAGTTAGGGCACACAGGGAGTGATTGGTATTTAACCATCTCCTTCACAGCCTACATATCCTTCAAGGCCCATCTAGCTCACCTAACTTACACACTCCACACAACCCACATAGTCCCAGCCTATTCAGCCTACACACTTCACATGACCCACACAATCCACACACTTACAGCCCATTAGCCCACCCAGCCCACTCGACCCATATAATCCACACATGCATAACCTATAAAGCTTAACCTACCCACCTAGGACATATAGCCTGATACTCTAGCGGGTGATGAAATGGATGATGAGTTGGATGATGCTCATGATACTGATGCTCTTAGTGCTGGGAAGAGTAAGCCTAGAATTAGATGGCAATGCAATGTGATAGGTAACTCTAACAATATTGCACTAATATTTTGTATTCTTTTTTCATAGATAAAGATGGTGTGGTCAAGGCCAAGAAGCTCTAGGTCGATTAAGTTTGGAGCTTGGACAAAAAAAAATAGTTGGAGTAGACAATCTTAGTTGACCCATAGGAGACGAAAGAGGTATTTTGTCAGGCGTGAGGGGTCATTTGGCTAGGACCAAATATGCCATCATTTACGAGGAATGGCCAGACATACCATGCTTAATCAAAGATGATGTATTCAACAAATTGGTGATGGTATGCAATAAAACTTCTTTGGTATTTACAGTTCATATTTCATTCTGATACTAATACATTTTTTTTGTTGTAGTAGTATTTTCAATTTGCAAATAATGAAATGGCTAAGTGGCTCACTAATCAAGTAATTGGAAAGCAGTGGCAAGACTTTAAAGGAGCCTTGTACAACAAGCATTATGACCCCAGCTTGACTTTGGAGAAAATATTGAACAAAACTACCCAAAGGAGATTACAAGAGAGCAGTAGAGAGGCTTGGTCCTAATTCAGGATAAACAAAGATACAAGGTTAATAGTTTATTTAATTCTAGAATGTAAAAATTATTGAATTTAACCATGCATATACTGATGGTTGAATGAGTAGTTGAGTTTTTTTATGCAGGAAATGTGCAAGTAGAATGTATAGAATAGAAGTAAGTATACCATTCCTCACACTACAGGGTCAAAAATATTTGCATAAAAAAAGGATGAAATGGTAGTATAGCCATCTAATTTAAGTAAACATAATTAAGATTTGCTTATAAAATAATATGTTTTTGCTTGTTTAAATGACAGGAAAAGTAGAAACAATGCTCCATTGGATGAGCAGAGTTGTGGGATGCTATCTATAAGAAAAGTAATGGCTCGTACATGAACAATGAGGCAATAAGTATAGCAGTGAGGATTTGTTGAAAACTTTATTACTTTTGAAACAATAATTAATTGATATTATAACCTCTGTTTTGTTCTTTACTTAGGAAAAATTACAAGAAGTCTTGAGCTAAGCTGACCAAACATAGCTTTCAATACTTTTCCTGGATGATATTTTTGGGCAAGTGTTTGGGAAGGAGTACCTCGGTCGTGTTTGAGGACTAGGCATGGGTGTTTGTGCCACAAGCGTGTTTGGAAGTAGTTCTCAAAAAGGAGGTGGTATCCACTTCAGTAGTTCATCAGGCACCCATTTTATAAACCAAGCAGAATTTGATAGGTTTAAATCAAAGTTATATCAAAATGAGTAGGAATTGACTGAAATATAGGTGCAGGTGCAAGCCATTATGGACTACATGAAGGCCATGGGTGGGTGCATTCCACCCCATTTGTCCAGATAGCCACCTACTGACTAATAGGTATAACTTTGTCATTTGATATCTTTTAAGATTGCTGATGCATTGTTGAAAAATATTGCCTGTTAAATTTGTGTGTAGGTTCGAGTCAAAAGAGAAAATAAAATGGATTGAATCAGTTTTAGTAGCATTTTTTTCTACATAATTGAGTTGATTTTAAAATTGTACATTCTCATAGCAATAGGTCATCAAGATAAGTACAAAATAGGCAGAAACGCAATAATCAAATTAGAAATAAAGTAATTACTACTCAAAAAAGAGAAACATGTGGATCAACTACTTCATATTGGACTTGTTTAGAATTTGTAAACAGTAGTGTGGCCAGTATATTTCATCAACTTCACGTGAAGCTGTAAGCACTAACTTTTCTGACTGAACAATGTGAACCAAATGATTTTGATTTCATAGCTAATTAACGGATGAGAATACTATTAGGTTTAAAACGGAATCAATCTACATATTATAAAGTTTCTTAAACTTTAGTAAATGGAAAATATACCAAACATCACTGACAACAGCACGTTTCACTTTCTCCCATCACATTTCTATTGCTTTTCATTTTCTTGGTACAGTGTTATAAGTTAAAACCCTCTCCTCATGAACCCACCATTTTTTTAAGTTCTACTAATTGTTGCATCTGAATCGAATTGGACCTTAAAATTTGTATGCATGTCAGGGATTCTATCTTAAACAATATCTGGTTTTCATTATTAAGATATTTGTGTGATCAGTTCCTTTTATCTTGATGGAATATGTATTGCCATAAGAATTTCCAGGTCATTTTAAGCTTTTGATTCATTTAGACAAGAGAACACGAAGGATGGGAAAGTGAGATGCCTTCAAGATAAATATGCCATAACCATAAATATGAAATTTGATATTTCTAGACGAAAGCGAATAATCATGGTAGGTAAGAAGTGATTTTCAGGTATTTAGATTGGAAATATGTCTCTTTTGTATCAAATTTGTGCTAAATACAATGACATGGTCACGTGAAGTTTGTGCCTAACTTTGATGATAATTCTAATCCTAACAGCGACCCATTCGAATACTAACAAGACTAGCTATAGCAGGAACAGTTGTTTAGATGGCTAGCTATCATTATACTATGATCTAGAGTTTGAGTTTTTCTGTATTCTACATCATATTATACTGTGATCGCATAGATAAACAACTACTAATCACTTTGCTGCATCTTATTGTACTCTACCATTGCACCTATTTGATTGATAAAGGTTAATGACTTTGATGGTAATACTAAAATGATGATAGAAATAACATAAGCTGTTTCACTTTCATCTTATGTATATTATTGTTTTTCTTTTTTACTATCATCTTGTTTATTTGTACTTTCTTTTTTACTATGTATAAGCAATGGAACTTTGTAGATTTGGAGTTACTATATCCGTGATTCACAAGATTGAGTGTGCTTTTGTTTCTTTACTATTATTTAATTTATTTATAATTGAATTGTTAGTTTTCAAACCATAATTTATTAAACTATGACACAATTGAATTATTATTTTGGCATGTCTGAATTTCTAAGTAATTCTTCATCTAAGATTTTTTTTTTTAGAGGATGATGTTGATATTAATTTGGAAGATCAATTCCATTTGTAGATGTAAAAAGATCTTCTAAAGAGAGCAATCAAGATAGAAATGTCATTGATCCTGCTCAGCTTTTTTAAAGTTTTATTGTATTTTTTATTTTAAACAATTTTTGACTGAAATATAAAAGTCGATTTATATTATAACTTTTAGTTGTACATTTGAATATTTTATTTGAATGAATGTCATTTTTATTACATTTGGATGAATGCCATTTTTATTATACCATGAATTTGTATTTTTATTTTATAGGGATAATTAGTGATATTAATTAATAGAATAAATAGACTAAATGACTTGAAATTTTAAAAAAATATATGAAAAAAATTTAGCAACGATTAAAGAATCACCGCAATTAAATATAAAAATTTTGAAAAATAATAACATAAATATAAAAAATTAAATATAAACTTTTCAAAAAAAAAATAGCAACGGTTAAATAACTATCGTAAAATTAAATTGCAAAATTTCAAAAATAATAACAGTGATTCTTTAACTGCCACTAAATTATATTTTTTTAACAGTTACTTTTAACTGTCATTAATATCAATCAGCCCCATGTTTTCTGATAGTTCTCGTAATTATCGCTATTATACTTTGCAGTGGTTCAAATAACCACTATATATAGTTGGTAATCGCAGCTATTTTAGAGCTTTTTCTAGTGCTTTGTGACCACAAACATGATTTTGAATAAATATATTAATTTTGAAAGTAAAATTATCATTTAATAAAAATTTAATGTATTCTCTCCAATTTTTTTCTGCCCAAACAAACAAAAAAAATTCTTTTTTTCTTGTTTTCTACCTTCTCATCTTCTTTCCTTTTTTTTATATTTTTTTTTCTTTGCAAACGAACGAAGTATAATTCATTATACTATAGCCATTTGTTTGCTAGTTTTTAATTGTTGATATACTATCACATATGCAGTTATACACTTAATCAAATATACCAATTTAAATGTAATTAGCATTTCCTTGAACAAATAACCATATCATAATAAAAGGTGGTTAAAAATTTTATGATAGTACTATGAAAAATATAAACAAAATATTTAATTAAAAGCACTATAAAAATATTTAACTGAAAGCATTTCAAATTATATAAAAAAATAAAATCTTAAAAGTTGAAACATTAAATGAATTATTAAAAAAAATATCTTTACCTTCCCAGTTTGAAAAAGAAATATTGGGCTTGTTTGGAAGTATTTTCAAGCATTTTTATTTTTTTTTTATTTTTTAAAAATAGTCTTAAAAACTGTTTTGTTAGAACAAAAGAATAAAAAACTTGTTTGAATATAATTTTGAGAATAATTATTTGAAAAAAAAAAGTAAAAAAACACATTTGAAAAAAATACTTCAGAAAATAGTTTTAAGAACAAAAAAATAAAAAACTTGTTTGATTGCAATAAAGTAATTTTTTTTATTTTTAATTACTGACAAATTTTATATGTTTAAATAATACATATGAGATATATTTAAATAATGCATAAGACAAGATTTTTTTAATTGATGACAAGTTTTATATGTTTAATTTTTTATATAATTACTACTATTTAGATATTAGTAGTTATTTTCAGAATGGTGACTAATTATTATTATAATTTATAAGGTACAATGTAAATTTATGATGAATTTAAGAATATCTTAAATATTATTATGAATTATAACCACTAAAATAAATTAAAGTAGAAGCATATATATATATTAAACTTAAAAGATTTTTATAGTTGCATTAGAATAAAAAAAAAAAATTTTTGTTTTCAATTAGTGACAAGTTTTATATATTTAAATAATGTATATAAGATATCTTTATAAACTATTTAAACAATACATATGAAATATATTTAAATAATGCGTATGATAATTTTTTTTTCAATTGGTGACAAATTTTTTATATTTAATATTTTTTTATAATTACTATTATTTAGATATTAATAGTTATTTTCAAAATAATGACTAATCATTATTATAATTTAAAGGTGTTTCGTAAACTTAGGATGAATTTAAAAACATCTTAAATACTGTTATAAAGTATAACTACTAAAAAAATTAAAATAGAGGTAAATTAAAAATATTATATATATTAAATCTAAAAGATGTTTCCAAAAATATTATTTAAAATATTTTATATAAATCCTAACTAAGAAGCATTCATATGCTCTGCCCACATCTAATCTAACAATGTAATTATGATATGCTGATATTGTTGTTGCTGCTTCATCAGACAATTCTGCTGAATTGTTATTATTGTTTGAGATTCCTTCACCTGATTGATCCATTGAAGACTCTATATCTAAGGGACTCTTAGCAAGGATGTGACCAAAGAACTAAGGACGTGACCAAAGAACTCAAGATATCCAGCTTCAGCATTAAAGAGAGTTGTAACATCCTTCCATCTGAGGTTCAGAAGCTTGCGCAGCTCACATGCTACCTTGTACCTCACATTCAAGTTTTCATGATTTAAACCATCAAGTACACAAATGCAAACAAGAAATAATAAAACCCCGTATAGAACAAAATGCTACTGGCTATTCAACAGACAAAAAGCACAAAAAGAAGAGAGACAAAAATAATAACAAAAGAAGTAATAG
>JANHAO010012856.1:0-16162 GCA_026873985.1 Saraca asoca | reverse complement strand
CTTCTAAGGTGATTATCAAGATCTCAATAACCATATCAATATCTAAATTAAATGGATCCATTTAAGTCAGATATTACAATAAAAAGAGAGAGGAAAAATAAAAGAAGTGACTAACAATTGGATGCCAAAATGAAGGACAAGATCTCTACATTAATCTTCAAGTGTCAACCTCTAGATGGTTACAAAGTTAGCCTTCTATGGAGGCTGATAAATACAGAAAAGAGGGGAGCAAAATCTTGCTCTCTACCCCAAAAAACTACCCTAAAAACACACTAAAAATTGAAGCAAAAAGACTCTTAGCCAAATGGCTTTGCCCAGGTAGAAGAAAAGAAGCTAATTGGCTAGGTGGATATGCAATAATGGAGGTTGTGATCTGCTACCTCTACCTATGTGTGTTCTGTGCAATTTGCAAGCTACTTTCTTTTCTTTTCTACTGACTTTTAGGTCTCCAGCTGGCTATATGTTTGCTAGATCAAAGGATGGTGAAATGGGCTCAAGATCCATGTCAATTGGGGCCTTGAAAGTCTAATTCTACAGAGCCCATTTTTGTAGCATTTCTATCATGAATTGTAGCTCCATTTTGATGCCCAATTTGATGTTTTCAAGTTTGAAAGTCTTTATAGAAATGTGGCTTTATGTCTCAGCTTCTATTTGGGCTTTGTTTCACCTCATTTGGACCTCTATAGCTTAAGTTATGACTTGTTGAATACTCGAAGGTCAGGCTGTCAGGGACAGGCTGAGACAGTATTTTGATTCTAACTTGAGCTCTAATTTTGGATAGCCAATCGTGTGATTCAACTTTTGCAGTCTCATAAAAGTTGTAGATCTCTCTCTTATCGTTCCTGCAAGATAAGAATCACATCAATTGGATAGGTATAGCTCAAGTTATGGCTAAAATATAGAAACTGCTCAAAATGGCCAATTATGCAAAATTTTGTAAAATGAATCCAATTGGCACCAAATCATAAATACACACTAACACAGCCAGAAGTAAATCATTTTGAAGCTTAAAATGCTAAGTATGAGGACAAATAATTTCATGAAATATTATGTTATCACCTGTGCCTCTACAATCCCAAATAAATATATTTTTTAACATTATAATAACTTTGTAAAGAAAGAATCAAACCTTATTGAGCTTCATTAATTTCCATAGCTATATCCTTGGAAACAACTTTTGCCACCATAGCTCTTTCATAAACTTGCACATTACCACCCTTTCCTTCATCTGTCATTGGGACCACATCGTTCAGAGGTTTTGAGTCCAATCACTCAACACCTGCCAAATCCCGACTAGATAAGGGGATATGTTGAGAAAAATGGTCATGAATAAGGGAGAAAGCAGTAGTAGAAACATGAAACACTTGGGAGAAGGATAGAAAATTCCCACTCTTAGCATTAACACCAACAGGATGCCTTAAAGGTAGTTGGTCTTATGTCGGCACACTAGACTCAACTAGGTTAGGAACATGGGCTGTGACATGCTGGTTTAATATAGGTGCACAATGGGCTTCAAGTTGGCCTAACTTTCCTTGATTCATCTATACAAGCTAGGCATTATTTGGGCCTTTACTTGAAGCTTTAGGTTGCTTCATATTGATATTTGTTAGCCTATCAAAGTTAGTATCCTTCCCCTTGAAACCTTTATCACCTAATAATATTCCAGTATTGCTTTCATTATGGGAAAAATCTTTGATAGAATCAGCTCCTTAATTGACAGTATTACCTGCCAAATTTGGTCAAAATTCAAAATCTCAAATTGTGAGTCATTATTACCACCACCCTTCGGCATCCTTGATTTCATGTCATCCGATTACTTGATTTTGTAGGGCTAGTACTTTTTTTGCATAATCATCCAATTACCATAATGTAATTGGTCACTACTTCTAATGATTTTAACATCCTTGTCCCCATCATGAACTTATTTGTTGCCACCATGAAAATCCCCCTCTTCATCTATAACCGATCTTTTAATAAGCTTTTTGAGACAACCTTCCACTTAATGCCCATACTTTTCACACTAGAAACAAATCATATGCATGCTTTCATACTTAATAAAATAAGTTTTGCCTTTGACGGTATATTCAGAGAGTAATTCCTTTGAAAGATCAACTTCTATACAAACTCTTGCATATTTACCTCAAGCTTGCTCAATTGTGGTAACATCCACCTTTAGAGTATAACCCATCCTATTTCTGACATAAGTTAAAAACTTATGATCATATAGCCTTATTGGTAAACCTAGCAACCAAATCCAAACTACAATATTTTTCAATCTCAAAAACTTTTGGATCAAAATCAACATCCCATAGACAAATACTTAAATAATGATCATATAGAAGCCAAAGTCCTCCAGTAAGAGCATAATCATAATTAGAAAAAATAATGAATTGTATTAGCCTAGGTTACCCTAGCTACTCCTTTTCTTTAATTTTGATGATTGAAAACCAATTTTAGTTATTTTTATAAACTAACTTCATGTTTAAGTCTTTATTTGTTTTGTAGGATTCAAAGTTAACTAAAGGTTGATCAAAAGATCTACATTAGTTCTAAGTTTTCTATTTGATTTCATAGAATCTTTTGTAAGTAAATCCTAAAACAATTTGATCCAATAAAATAAGTTAATATGAGAAAGTAATAATCATTTTTTTAAATGAATATTTGATCAAAGATTTTCAAATAAACTCTTCATATGTTCTTTCACAAGTAAAACTTTTATAAAAAACTATTTTTGACTACTTGAATCGATTCACCAATCGATTTATGTAGAAAAACTTGTAAAATTAAATAGAATCGATTCACCAATCGATTCATGAAGAAAAGTTTTAAAAATTTTCTTATCAAAGGTTTAGAATTTTCTTTGAATCAATTCAACATCTATTTTCAAAACATTCTAATTCGATTCATCAATCAATTCACTAATAAATTTTTATATAAGCTGAATCAATTCATAAATTGATTAGTCTATTATGAGTTTGTTACAGTTAGTTATAACCGTCACAAATCAATTCACGAATCGATTCAAGAACAAAAAATTAGCTTTTTAAAATATTGGTTATCACAACTATAAAAACCCAAAACCTCATTTGTTTCAATATAATAACAATAACAATTCAAAACAGATTTGTAGAGAAAATCTCAGAGCAAAAATGTGATCTAGCTATCTCATTGCTTTTCATCAAATAATTCAATCTGGTTTAATTTACTAAAGGATTTACCTTAGTTCATTGAGATATTAATCTCAATTTGAGTATTGTATCTCTAACTTATATCTTTACATCATTCTTTTGTTTATCTTTTTAGATTTCTAAGTTTTAGGAATATGGATACAAAGCAAGAGGTTAATCTTCCCTTTGTATCCTTCTAGAATTGTAAGGTTGATTACAATTGGAAGATGGTGCTTTGAATTGTTGGTAGAATCTTCTAGCTGATGAGGTTACACATAGCTTTAAGAGATTAGAAAATTTTTGTATCATAGATTGCAAAAGCCCAAAGAAAATCTTGTGGTATAGGTTAGCAAGAAGTGTGGAAAGTTTTATGTAATTTGTAAAAATTGATTGATATGAGCCCTGCTAAAATCCTATGTACTAAGTAATAAAAGTGATCATACGGTTGAGTATTGATCTAGTGGAGTAGACTTAAATTATAATTTCAATTCAAGTTGAACTACCTTAAAAATAATGTGTTAAATGTTTCTTTACTACTCTTATTACTTTACTACATTTTACAATTCAGTTTATAATTTCTTTGGTTTCTGCATAAATTCATCAATTCTACAATCTTGTTTCTTTAATAATTCAATTAACAAACAAGTTGAATTGTTGATATAATAATCTAACTCAATTATTCAATTACAAAGTCTTCTATTGTGCATATCAAACATTATTCCATACTGCATATAATTGTTATTCAACTATTTGTTAGATTCATTTAAAGTCCATATCAAAACTAAAGAGTATATAAGATTCTCCAATGAGAATAAGGGCAAGAACCAAATTTATATCTTATTTTTCACCAAATTTTGGGACCAACAAATTTCACCATGTAGTAATCATTTATAAGATTAATAATATCTAGAATACCATTCCTAGCCCAAAGTTGATATAATTTCATCTCCAAAGTTTTGAAACTAATTTGTCTTCACCGTAACTTAATAATTAAAGTTTTCCTCCATGGTTTACATAAACGTTCTTCCTCTTTTTAAGAAATGATAAAGGCTGGGCAAGGTCATTCCCCCATCCATCTCTTCAACTATTTCATATTCGCTAAAATTATCTTCATTTTTCATCTTTTTCATTCATGTCAACTTCAAAATCTTCTTTATTATTCTCCTTCAAGTCCTCTACACCAACAAGAGAATCATTGTATTATTTAAAATGACTTTCCTTGAGAGCATCTCTTTCTAATAATTTATCAACATAACTTATAGGACCAACTTGACTACTAGAAAAATTTCTTCCTCCATTTTGGATTTTTTTAGGACTCCAAAAAAGTTGGTCAGACTCCTCCTCCGTCACAGATTTCCCAAGCTCCATTAGAGGAAGAGAGAAATAGTGAAATTTTAGCTACAACATAGAAATGGGTTTTAAAAATGAATGCAAGTGTTTATATAATGAAAGTATGGGTAAAGTTGGCATATTTTTTTTGTCAAAAACACTACTTGACCAATCATAAATGGAAGACATCATGACTAGGAGATAGAAAACACTTAATTAGAGGGGGAAGCATAGCAAAATTCAGGGTCCATTTGTTTGAGGGAAAGGTGCTCTTTTTGAAAAATGTTTTACTGAGTTTCTTATGTTTGGAGCTAATAAAAAAAGTTAGTCAACAGAAAATAGATTCTGATTAACAAAAAAATATAGTATGTTTCAGAGAAAGTGATTTCCCCTGTTAATAAAAAAAATTACTTTCTCATATCACCTTATATTACATAATCTCCCTACTTTGCTTCTTTTTCTTTCTATACCCTATTTCTCTTATCTTTCTCTTTTTACCCTTCATACTTTTCTTCTTTCTTTCTATTTCTTCTCTCTCCCATATTTCTCTCTTTGCCACACACTCTCTCTCCTCTCACCACTCTGTTTATCTTTCCCTTTTTTATCTCCCTCTCTCATCTTTTTCTTTCTCTCATCTTTTCTTTTCCTTGCTCATTTATTCCTTCTCTATCCTCTCTTTCTCACCCACTTTCTCTCTCTCATATCTCTCTTCTCATTTCTCTCATTCCGTCTTATAAATGTTGATATTTAATAATTATATTAAAAATTATCTTAGAAAAACATTTGGGCAATTAAAAGAGTTGGTAAATGTGATTAACAATTTTGGTCAAAGTCTATTGGATATAAATTAACTTAAAAAATGACAAAAATGATTTAAATATTCTTCTTCATCTATTTTTTTTTTAATATAAGATACACTTAACTTTTCTTTTTTACTTGTAGAGATTTAGTGACTTTTATCACAAAAACATGCGAATAATAAAAATTATTATATGTCTTGACCTTAAAGATGAAATGTGTATATATAATGATATTTTTTAGTAAAAAAAATGTTTGCTTTTATACACCAGACAAGAAAAAATATTTTCTCTTATGTTTTCCAAATAACAAAAGATCAATTCATTTTTAGACCTCACAAGAAATAAATTCTCTTATAGACTTCACGAGAAATGCTCAAAATTTTTTAGTTAATGATGAGAATTAAAAGTTCTTTCAAGAAGTTTTTCTTACCTAGGGGAGGGCAAGTAAGTAATTTCTCACATTTTGTGAGAAGTAAAACTTTTCAGAAAATCTTACTTTCTCTATTTTGTTAATTAATAATTAATCAAATAACAAATCTATCTGCTACTTTTCAAAAAGTCGTACTTCCCACGTGATCTTTTGTCAACCAAACGACTTCTAAGCTTTGCCATCATAAAATTTATATATGAAATTCATTATTTACATGATAAAAAAATTACCATATAATTTTTTTTAGAGAAAATGAATTTTTTGATGATGGGATACAATTGACATATAATTGAATTATTTATACTTCATTGACAGGGATATAAAATTGTAGAATAAATTGATATAAACTATTATATTTGAAAACATATTTGTTAATTTTATTGCATTTTATAAATTCATTACATCCATCATGGATAAACTTACTTAAATTAACACACATAAAAAGGAATATTAATAATTGACACATGACAATTAATCCACAAATTTCTTATTGCAATGTAAAATGTTGAAAAACTTCTTGTGGGCACCTATCTTAATATTGGGCTCACACTTTGCAAAAAACAAAAATAATATTTTGTCAAATAATTTTATTCAAAATTGATTATGTAAGAATTATATATGCCACAATCAAAATATTACAACATTAAATTAATAAGTTTCTTATGTGATTCCCATACACCTTTAACTATCAATTAAACATAAAATTAATTAATTATTAATTAACAACATACTTGGGATTTGTACTTATATTATGTTTCCTCCCAAAGTGGGCCGATTGGACTTCAGAGACTTGGATTGGGTCATCAAGGCTCATTTAATTAACAAGCCCAAATTTTGAACCCACATTTTAGTTGATAGATACACTTATTATATTGTACATGGATTCTCTTTTGTGTCCACGTGTTCTAAAGCCATTCGCCTAAGCCCAAAATTTGGATTTGCCACACTTGCCATATATGCAGACAAAACCACGGAATCCTAATTACAGCTTTGGAAACTATTATTTTATCGGATCCAAGCTGTGAGAACTCAGAACCTAACAGTTGCCATAAAAAAAATCCTTAAATCTGAGCCCAACTGTTGTCCATTTTTAAGTTATGTCACACAAAATCAGTAACTCTCACTCATGAATAACATAAAAAACAATTACAAACGACTATTAAGAGTTGTTAGAAAAGATTTAATAATTAATTATAAACATAAATTAGATATAATAAATTATGTGACTTATTTTAATTATTTAAAATTTTAATATTTATATTAAATAAATATATAATTTATTAATTAATAATTTATATAAAATTTATTTTATATTTCATAATATATTTTGATAACTCTTTTATAAATAATTTATTTTTTAATAATATATAAAAAAATTATTTTAAAATAATGAAAAATTTTATTTTTATTAGAATAAAAGAAAAATGAAAATAATATAAATATAAATTTTAATATTTTTTATAATTTTAATTAAAATAATTATTTAAAATAAATTTTTATTTAAGTTAACAATAGATGATTATTTAAGATTTTAATCATTAAAATAAATGGTTCTAAAAATATGTTATAATCAATCACATAATATATGATTGATTACTGAGCATTCTAAGTTGTCAATAAATAGGATTTTGTGGTTCATAGGTTGATTCAGTGTATATGCACTAGTTATCAATTATTAGATTTCATCAGTAATAGACAAGAGGCATAATTGGATTGAACCTTTCTGATTGTCATGTCAATCCTGAAGAAACCATGGTCGTCTTCATCTTCATACTAACCTTTGCATTTATCATCGGCACAAGTATCAAATTGTGATACTTTGTTAAAGTATTTGAATGAAAGGAAGCAGTGCTTTAGGCAGAATGTGGTGTCATTAGATGCTAAGTTGAAGGAAGTCTGAAGCCCCTTTGCATCGCAGGAGCAATCATATGCTAAAAAGACCCTAACAAGAAAGGTACAAAATTTCCTGGTGGATTTGTGTTGTTTCTGTCATCTTCTATTATATCAAGCTTTATTTGCTTTTGGCCATAGTATTATTACAGTTTTGAAATCAATAATTTCTGCTTTTTGAGCTCTTCTGTTTATGGGGTCAAATCAAGTTTAATCTTTTTTTAGTTTAGTAGACTTTCATGAGCATTTTTTTTACAAGAAGCAGAGATAAAAGCCAAGAATATGGAGGAGAAAAATGGTAGATTGCAGAAAAGATTGGATTAGAGAAACAAGCAGCTTCAGGCATTAGCTTCAACTATTGAGAAGGTCTTAATTATGCCTAATTTAGATATTTTTGCAACATTTTTCCAATTCATTTTGCATGTGAGTTCTAATTGACCAAAAAACAGTGATTGAAATTTTTAATTTGTTTATTATTACATGATTCACTAATTATGCCATTTGCTTTCTTGCTGAGTTGTTCTGCACTATTATATACATTTTGCATCTTGCGCTTGTTTCCCTATATAAATATTGCACATTTGAGCCCCTTGGGAAAAAGGGTATGTCACTACTTCGATATAAAATAATTTCGTTCCCTTTTGTTTTGTAATATGTACTATCCTCTTAGTTGCTTCCTGTGACACTTTTCAAGTGAAGACAAATCAGTTGCCTATTGATTTATCATATTTATACAATGTAAATATTTTTCTTATTATGGTACAAATTAAAATTGATTTTAGTGGGTAGATCAAATAAATTATCCTTTTCTCCTTTTGGTAATTTACTAAATATATATTTTGGTATTAAATTATGCAATTCAGTTCTAAAGAAAAAAATAATTTCTTTTTTCATATTTATTAAAATCAAGGATTAAATATAAGTAGAACTAGGATTCTGAATTGTGTCATTACAAAGAGTAAAATAAAATAGCATTAAAAATATTCTGGGTTTGGATGATTGATAAATGCATAGCATACCCTTTAATATATCATGTTGAAGCTTTATTTCAAAGTAAAATCATCCCTAAAACATTTAATTCTAGTGCAAGACATAATTAAGTATCATTCATTGATAATTTATTTTGTAATCTCAATGTAGTATCTGAAGGAGTTGAATGATATTAGAACATAGCTTGCAGCAACTAGCACAACTGCAAAGGCTAGTGCTGCATCAGCTTAATCAACACAGCTCCAATGTGCAAAACTTCTAAAGGAATTAGATGAAAAAAATATATCACTGAGAGATTATAAGGATCTCATTCTTAAATTGGCCAAGTAATTAGATAATCTACAAAAGAATCTTCAGGTAAGAGAATTTTCACAAAACTAATTGAAAAATGAAGTTATAAGAATTCAACATGATATAATGGAAGCTCTGGCAAAATTTGGAGCAAATAAGGAGGGTAAACCTAGGAAATTATTAGATGAAGTGTCTCCAAAGAATTTTGAGGAGATAGATAAGCTTCTGGTTGTAAGGAATGAGGAGATAGTGAAACTAAAGGTTTAAATTAAGATAAAGTCTACTTATTGGAAGCTCAAGACTAAGAAATTAGAATCTCAGGTAAAGTTATCTTTTATTACCTATCTAATTACTCAAATTCATTTATTTTATACGTTGTTTGATCCTTCTCTTGCTTGAGTTCCATGAGTTTTATGTTTAAAGAAGCTAATGTGTTTTTCAAATAGTTAGAAAAGCGATGGCATACTGATAAGGAATAGAAGAAAAGGGTACTGAAGTTGGAATTCTGTCTATAGGAAGCTCATTTTTAAACAAGAAAGCTCTGAAATCAATTAGTAGCCAAACAACAAAGTGAAATTGTGTTTGTACAAAAGCAAAACCAAGATTTCTGGAAAAGTCCTAGGTTCAAAATCAGTGTCCATGTTTATGCTGATCATGGTGGCATTTTTGAAGTGGTGAAACCATTCCTGCATATACAATCAGTGTAATGTAGGAAAATTTTGTGTACACATGATATGTGTGAAACCATTTTTGGTACCTCTTCATTGTGTTTTTGATGGAATTCACTACTTTATATCTAATTGTCTTTTCCAAATTCTCTTGGCATTTATCATTATTATCTGCTCTTTTCAAGATTCTGGCATGTTTTCTATGTAATGCTATCAAACCAATCATGGGATATAGTCTTATTGAAAAATTAAAAGGAAGGTGAAAGAGAATTGGTAATAAGCAATTAGTATAACAAGATAAAGTAACCAAAATATAAAAGCATTAGGTCATTTAAATCTATATGGTTTCTTTATCCTAATTCCCTTGTCAATTTTTTTTCTTTCATTTTAATTGTATACTTCCCCTGCTTCCAAACACACTCTTGTCAGACAAACTCTAAGCTCTCGGCATATGATTACTTTTCTATTATTCTTTCAACAAGATCCTTGTGATGTCTTCATCATTTAACTTGCTACTGTACTCTAATTATGAATAATGGAGTATCCTCAAATTAATCGAAATCTTAACATGTCGCATGCACATGCTCACGTAAATCATGAATTTATTGCCAATTGCCATGGTCATCCATTTTCTAATTGGACTTTACTCATGCTTTTTGATTTAAGTTTCTGAAGAATACCAATCCTCTATTCATAAAAAAAATAAAAATAAAAATTATCAAAGCAACTTTGTGACCACCATTCCAACTAAAATACATAGTAAACCATTAAAGCTCTTAATATACATGCATAACCATAACTTGTATAATAGCCCCAAATCCAGAAACGACAGTAAATCTACTAGTAGAATTATCCATTTCAACAACCAAATATTCACTTTAGCAAGCTTAGTAGATTGATGGACATATCAGCTACCCATCAAGTCCCTTCTTGCAATTTTGGTCTACTGGCTTTCTACTTCTATAGACGTGCAATATTACGAATCTCATGCAGTGCTACAGTGAGCTCCTCATACTATAATCCTACAAGCAAAAGTTTCCTCTCTATAGGCCCATACTAAGCTTTTAATGGGGTTGTGACCCAAGAATTAAGTTTGGGTCAGGGCATAAGTAAGCCCAAAGTAGTTAAAGTTTATTCTAGAAGGCCCAAGGGAATTAAGTAAAAAGGGCAGGCCTAGGGTAATTAAGTAAAAAGGGCAATAAATAATTCAAATGGCATGCACACAGGTGAAGGGAGAAAGATAACAAAATGCATACTTTTAGTTAGGTAAGGGTAAGCTGGCATACTCAACTACCTACATAGATTGCATGTAGTGTAACTGACAGTAGTTAGGAAGAGAGCTCTATAAATAAAAAGAGAGAGAAGATTGGGGCTAATCTTTACTTTTGGTATTTGGCTTGTGCCAGGGGAACCCTTTGGGTTGGGCAGAGTTGAGGCTCTTGTATTTTGGCCTTTCTTCTATTCTTCTTCTTCTAATCTTCATCAGCATATTCTGTAACCTTTCTTTTCTACTAGGAAATACATCAAATAGTTTCTTGGGTCCCAACAAATTGGTGCTCTCATTGAGAGGATGAAAACTGCATGTACACCAAGATGACTACAAGGAAGGAGGCTATAGAGAATTAGGTAGCAACACTGGAAAACACTCTCAGGGATCATGATTCAATTATGAAGGAGCATTCAACAGTTCTTCTTAAGATTACAAAGACACTAGCATAAATGTAAACTAAGATGAGAGAAAGGTTTTGGGGACAATATGGCAAAGAGAAGAAGGAGTAGAGTCTGGGAACCTCTTTTGTCCTATCTGACGATGGGAATGGGTAACACCATGAAAAGGAGGTCAAACTGGCTGAGGAATTGGAGCCTCATCTAGAAGATTTGTCATTGGCAGCAAAAAGGATTGAAATGCTTATTTTTAGAGGGGAGAATCCTTTTAGTTGGATCTGTAGAGCTGAGACATACTTTACTGTCCAGAGAACCCCTCCAGAGTTATAGATTTAGATAGCCTAAGTCTGCATGGAAGGGAAGCCATGGCATTAGTTTAAGATGCTAAAGGAGGAGGATCCCAAGCTCAATTGGGAAAGGTTTAAACATGCTTTCTTTGACCAGTATGGCTCTTAGCAGTGTAGGAATATTTTTTCCCAAATTAAGATGCTTAAATAGGAGGGTTCGGTGGATGAGTTTGTAGAGAAGTTTGAGATGCTGGCCTCATAAGTACCTCTGATGATTGAGGACCAATATATAGGGTTGTTTATGGGGGCATGAAGGAAGTAATAAGGTTGGAGGTCCAGACACTTGAACCATCCACCCGATACAAGGTTATTTCAATGGCCAGAAATGTGGAAAGGAACTTGGTGCATGCTGGAGTCTTCAAAGCTCCATTGAGTGTGAAGAGGCGAAGTACTTATCAGATGGGATACACTTAGGGGAACCCTATGTATAATGGTGGGGAGGAGTAGGATTTCAATCAGTAAAATCTACACAATCCCGAGACTCACAGGGAAAAGCTGAGAGAAGATTTAGGGAGAGGCAAAATAAGGGGACCCGTAACATATCCTATTAGGAGTTAATGGATAGGAGAGCTAATAGGTTGTGCTTTAAATGTGGATAACACTATAGTCCCCTACATAAGTGCCCAGACAAGGAGTTGAAGTTATTAGTATGGGAAGATGAGGAGGAATTATCAATTCAAATGCAACTGATCAAGGATAGTAAGGAAACGAAGGAGTGGGAAATAGAGTGCCATGTAGTAAAGATAAAGGAACTTAGGGCCCAAGCCATGAGTTTTTTAAAGACAATAAAGATGGAAGGGGTTTTGGAAGGGTTGCTAATTCTTCTGCTTATTGACAGTGGTGCAAGCTATAATTATATTACCAGAGAATTGGTTTTCACACTGAGCTTGCTGATTAAAGGAACCAGAAAATTCACAGTCACCTTAGGAGATGGAAGTAACAAATCTTCTCAAGGGAGGTGTGAGGGACTGATGATTGAAGTGGGAAAAAACCACCTCCGAGTGGATACTTTTATTCTAGATTTAGGAGGAATTGATATGATTTTAGGAGTGGATTGGTTGGAAATCCTGGGGGAAGTAAGAGTAGATTGGAGAAAGAAGACTATGATCTTTGAGGAAGGGGGCGTATGGTGACACTTAAGGGATATCAAATCAGTGATGTTGCACAGGTAGCAGCTTTGTAGGAATTGCTATAAAATGATGAAGCAAACCAAACAGATCATTTAGTGAGAAGGGTGGAGTTGGAATAGAGTCAAAGAGAGGAGTTAGAGTTCCTCTTGTCCTATGAGGATGTCTTCTAAGTACTACAGAGGTTTCCTCCTAAAAGAATGCAAGACCATGCCATTGTGCTGAAACAAGGGGCTGGACCAGTGAGTGTTTGACCTTACAAATATGCCTATCACCATAAAGGTGAGATAGAAAAGCAAGTAAAGGAGATGTTATAAGCTAGAATAATTTGACATAGTACTAGCCCTTTTTCTAGCCTAGTTATCTTAGTCAAAAAGAAGGATGAAATATGGAGAATATGTATAGATTACAGAGCCCTGAATAAGGTGACAGTGCCTGATAAATTCCTAATTCCTACCATCAATGAGTTACTGGATGAACTAGATGGGGCTAGATATTTTTCTAAGATTGATCTCAAGTTTGGTTTCCATCAATTACGAGTTCGGCAAGAAGATGTACACAAGACTACTTTTAGAACCCATGAAGGGCACTATGAATACTTGGTAATGCCATTTGGGCTTATGAATGCCCCATCAACCTTCCAAGTTACCATGAACTCAGTGTTTCAGCCTTTACTCAGGAAATTTGTGTTAGTTTTCTTTGATAATATGCTAGTCTATAGCCCCAGTTAGACATAACATCTGGAATACTTGAAAAAGGTGCTGCAACTTCTGATTTAGAACAGTCTGTTTTCCAATCAAAAGAAATGCCTATTTAGCTAGCTTTCTGTAGAATACTTGGGCCATATCATTTTGGGAGCAGGGGTGTCAATAGACCCTTCAAAAATATTGCATCATGGAATGGCCAGCCCCTTAAAATGTTAAAGGAGTTAGGAGATTTTTGGGGCTGACAGGGTATTACAAAACATTTATCAAAGATTATGGGTAGATAGCTAAACCTCTCACTAAGTTAACCAAAAAAAGGAGAATTTAAGTGGATAGTAGAAGCTCAATAGGCTTTTAAAGAACTTAGCAGAAAATGATTACCTTTCTGGTCTTGTCTCTCCCAGATTTTTCAAAAGAATTTGTCATTGAATGTGATATTTTAGGTAAGGGAGTGGGATCTGTATTGATGCAGGACAAAAAACCCTGGCTTATTTCAATAAAGCTCTGATAGCCAGAACTCTTTTCAAATCAGTATATGAAAAGGAGATCATGGCTCTAGTATTGGCTATTCAGCACTAAAGACACTACTTTATGGGGAGGCCATTCAAGGTGTATACTGACCATTAGAGTCTTTAGCATATATTGCAATACAAGATGCCCACTTCTGACCACTATTGCTGGCTATCCAAATTAATGAGCTATCAATTTGAAGTTATCTATAAACCAAGGCCAAAAAATAAAGTTGCTAATGCCGTGTCCAGAAAGGAGGAGTATAAGGAGTTACACTCAATAGTAGTTGAACCATGTTGGCTAGACTTATCAAAGGTAAAAGAAGAAATTGTTGCTGACATAGAACTTACTAGTTGGCAGCAAGTATTAAGGAAAATCCAACTTCAAAACCTGATTTTACATGGCAAGGAGGTCTATTATTTTATAAGGGTAGACTGGTGTTATCCAAGAATTCTTCACTTATTCCTACAGTCTTGCAAGAATATCACTCTTCTCTTATTGGGGAAAACTCTAGATTTACTAGAACCTACAAGAGAATAACAGGCAGCTTGTTTTGGCCTGGGATTAAGCAAAGAATTTTACAGTTTGTAAAAGAATGTGATGTATGCCAGAGACACAAATACCAGGCCATGGCCCTTGCAGGGTTGTTGCAACCACTGCCTATACCTAAGCTGATATAGGAAGAAGTCTCAATGGACTTCATTGTTGGGTTGCCTAAGTCTCAAGGGTATAAAGTCATTATGGTAGTAGTTGACCGCCTATCCAAATATGCTTACTTTATCTTGCTTAAGTATCTATTTGCTACCAAGATAGTGGTAGACTCTTTTGTTAAGAATGTGGTTTGGTTACATGATTTTCCAAGGGCTATTGTAAGTGATCAGGACCCTATTTTCCTAAGCAAGTTTTGGAAGGAAATGTTCAAGTCATAGGGGACTAAGCTGAAAATGAGTACCTTCTATCACCCTTAAACTGATGGCCAAACAGAGGTGGTTAATCGCTATTTGGAGACATATCTTCAATGCTTTACCTCTGAACAACCCAGAAACTGGTCAGATTGGGTTCCATGGGCAGAATTTTGGAATAACACTTCCTATCACTCATCTATTAGGACAACACCATTTGAAATAGTGTATAGGCACTCTCCCCCAACAATTGTCCACTATTTGGAGGGTGAAACTCAGGTGAAGTCTATAGCTAGAGCTTTAGGGGATAGAGATGAGGCTCTTAGGCAGCTGAAACATAGCCTCATAAGGGCTCAAAACATAATGAAGTAGAGTTGTGATGCACATAGAAGGGATATGAAGCTGTTAGGTAGAGATCGGGTCTATGTTAAGTTAAGGCCTAATAGACAGCAAACTGTAGTAAGAAGAATTTATCGAAAGTTGGCTACCAGATGCTATGGCCCTTTCCAAATAATAGCATGTGTGGGGGCAATAGCCTATAAACTACAACTACCTAAATCTACTAAAATTCACCTAATTTTTCATGTATCCTAGCTGAAGAAAGCAACTGGTAGCCAACTAGTGGAAGCAGAATTACCCACAGAACTAGAAAATGAGACACTTAATTTTGTGAAACCAAAAGCCATTTTATCCACTAGAAAAGTGGGGAGATAGAGAGTAGAGCATACAAAATGGCTTATCCGCTAGAAGAACCAGCCAACAAAAAAAGCCACTTGGGAGGATGCTACAAGAATACAAGCTCAGTTTCCTACATTCTGCCTTGAGGACAAGGTAGACCTTACAGTGGGTGCTATTGATGGGGTTGTGACCCAAGAATTAGGTTTGAGTCAGGGCATAAGTAAGCCCAAAATAGTTAAAGTTTATTCTAGAAGGCCCAGGCGGGTTAAGTAAAAAGGGCAGGCCCAGGGTAATTAAGTAAAATGGGCAGTAAACAATTCAGATGGCATGCACACGGGTGAAGGGAGAAAGATAACAGAATGCATGCTTTTGGTAAGGTAAGGGTGAGCTAGCATAACCAACTGCATGCACATATTACATGTAGTGTAACTAACAGTAGTTAGGGAGAGAGTTTGATGTATGTTTAAATTCCACAAGTGCACAGCATAGTTGTAGCTAGTACCGGTAAATACGGGTCGATCTCACAGGGAAGCTTTTTCAATTACTAGAATCTTTACAATTTTACTATCCAAATCAATAATGAGGAAATAAAAGAAATAAATAAAGAGAAGCAGAAAATAGAATAAGAAATCACTTAAAGTAAGAAAGAAAGTAAATAATTAAT
>JANHAO010012855.1:0-16183 GCA_026873985.1 Saraca asoca | reverse complement strand
TAAGCTTTGCCTTCACTCTAGATTTGATCTAGGATGCTTTGAAACCTTATTCTGGTGGATCTAGGGAAGTTTCCTTAGCCAAAGGAGAGGAAATTTTTTTGAAATTTACAGCCATGGCTGCCCCCTTAAGCCAAGGAAACCCAACATTATTGAATAATGGTAACACTATATAAAGAATAAGTGAATGCTGCTGAAGACTTTTTAGTGTTATGGCTTATGCCTTGGGTCACTTAAGTAAGAAAGGACTTGATATACTGACAAACAAAACTCCTTTCTTATGAGAGGTATATCTCTAAAAAATTGTACTCATTGTTCAGCTAATAAACAACATAGAGTTTCATTTCTTGAATCCCCTCCACATAGAAAATTAAATATTTTTTATTTGATTTATATCGATGTATATTCCATAGATTCAAGAACTCTTGATGGTGTTATATATTTTGTTGCATTTATTAATGAACACTCTAAGAAAGTATAGGCTTATACTCTAAAAACTAAAGACCTGGTGTTTGATGTTTTTACTAAATATCAGGTGTGTGTTGAAAAAGAAACAAGAATGAAATTGAAATATGTTTGAGTATATAATGGTGGTGAGTATAGAG
Organism: Saraca asoca; assembly: GCA_026873985.1. Taxonomy (NCBI): domain Eukaryota; kingdom Viridiplantae; phylum Streptophyta; class Magnoliopsida; order Fabales; family Fabaceae; genus Saraca; species Saraca asoca. Next base: position 15,581 of record JANHAO010012855.1, on the reverse strand, counting down.
GTCCATTTGAGAAATATTGAAAAGATCGTGACATCAAACTCAAGAAGATTGTTCTAAAATACCTCAACAAAATATGATTACAGAGATTATGAATTAGATAATTAATGAAAGAATTAGATGTATGCTCTTCCGTATTAGGTTGTTTAAAACCTTTTAGGGTGAAACAATAAGAACTAAAATGGATTTGGTTAACCTTTATCTTTCAGCTCTTTTTGATTATGATGTTCCAAAGAAGGTGTGGATTAAGAAAAAAGTCTCATACAATCATTTGAGAATGTTTATCTGTAGAGCATTTGTGTACATTCCAAGAAATGAAAGATCCAAACTTGATGGCAAGACTAAATAATGCATTTTCTTAGGTTTTGGCCATGATGAATTTGATTATAAATTATAGGATTTGGTAAATAAGAAAATTATCAAAAGCTGAGATGTGGTATTCAATGAAGACCACACTATTGAAGATCTTGACAACACTAAAAAGTTGAAGCTAGTAGACACTAGTTATGTGGATTTGGGTCATGAACCTTTTATCATGGTTATTGATGATCATAATAGGAATATAGAGGTTGATGATATTATACCTTAGCCTGATGTGCTTATTGATCCAATCTACTTGAACAACCTTTTGAGTCTCAATTGTAAAGATATATTAAGGAGTGTTGTCCTTCTCAAAGAAATCTATCTGATGAATATGTGATGCTTACTGATAGGGGAGAGATTGAGAGTTATGAAGAAGATATGTCTGTTGAGCATAGAGAAAAATGGTTACAAGCTATGTAAGATGAACTGAATTCCTTGCATGAAAACAAGATATATGAACTTGTGAATTTCCTAATGGCAAAAGTTCACTAAAAAACAAGTGGGTGTTCAAGATAAAGTCATATGAGAGTATCTTACAAACAAGGTACAAGATAAGGCTGGTTATGAAATACTTTAGTTAGAAGAATGGGATTGACTTTAAAGAAATATTCTCACTAGTGATTAAAATATCCTTTATAAGAGTTACACTTAGGTTAGCAACTAGTCTAAATTTAGAAGTTGAGTAGCTTGATATGAAGATTGTATTCCTTCATGGTGACTTAAATGAGGAAATTTACATGGAACAGTCAGAACATTGATAACACAATATTTCACTCACCTATTTGCCTTCTTACTTAGAATTTTAAGGTTAAAAAATGACTTATCTCAGCTCTGTTAGTGTGTATATATAATTTTATGTCAATTGGATTCATTTTACAAAATCCTGTATAATGGGCCATTTTAAGCAATTTCTATAATCTTGCTATATCTCGAGCTACACTTATCTAATTGATATGATTCTTATCTTGCAAGAAAGCTAAGAGATAGATCTACAACTTTCATGAAGACTGTAAAAGCTGAATCACACAATTGATCATCTAAAATTAGATCTCAAATTAGAATCAGAATACTGTCTCAGCCCTATCCCTGGCAGCTTGACCTCTGAGCATTCAACAAGCCATAACTTGAGTTATAAAGGTCCAAATAAGGTGAAACAAAGCCCAAATGAAGCTAACACATAAAGCCATATTTCTTATGAAGACTTACTGTGTTGAAATGATCAAATTGGGCGTCAAAATTGAGCTACAATTCAGGGGTAGAAATGCTATAAAAATGAGCTCTGCAAAATTGGACTTTCAAGGCCCCAATTGGCATGGATCTTAAGCCCATTTCACCATCCTTTGATCTAGCAAACACATAGCCAGATGGAGACCTAAAAGAGAGTAGAAAATAAAGAGAAAGCAGTCTGCAATGTGGTAGAACACGCAAGGCAGAGGTAGAAGCAACCAGTCAGCTTTCTACCTACTCCCACTAGCTAACATGCTGCCTTCTTTCTTCTACCCGGGCAAGGCCATTTGTTAAAAGTTTTTCATTCAGTTATAGTGTAGTTTTAGTGGTAGTTCCTAGTAGCTTAGTGTAGGGCATTTTTCTTTGTGTTTTCTACCTCCATGGAAGGCTGGAGCTGTAACTAGTCCAAGGGACTGCAACACTTGAAGATTAATGTTGAGGTTTTATTCTTTCATCTTGCATTTAATTGCTGGCCATTTCTTTCCTATTTTCTCTCTGTTTTTACTGAGTTTTCTGAATTGATTGGCTTCAATTAGTTTGGTTGACTATATGATTGTTGCTTAATGATCAATTATAAAAGAGGATAGGAAAACTAGCCAATACATTGAGCTTTTGATGTGTTACTTGCTTGGCTGAATCTTGACTACTTAGGATAGATTTGTTAATCATTCCAAGGCTTCTTGTTATGATTTTCAACAATTGAATAAACCTTAAGTGATTAAGGATGCATTAATCTCAAGCTAGTTAATTCCCTTGGCTGGTTGCTTTGTTTATCTTTGCATTTTCCTTTATGCATGTAGTTGCATGTTAGTGTAGTTTCTGTTAACTTAGATTCTGCCAACCCTCCCAATTTATATCTCCTAATTTGATTGATATTATCCATAAATGATCTTTGGCTTTGACCCGGTGTTGCTCTATGCTACAAGTAGAGTAGTGTAACCCGATTTTATAAATTTTTAATTTGATCGGTGTCAACAACCGAACTATCAAGCATTTTAGAGTCAAAGGAAAAGAACATCTGGTATACAAACTAAAAAAGAACTTGTATAGACTTAAGCAAGCACCAAAGTAGCTGTATAAGAAATATGATTCATTCTTGACGCATTATGATTATGGTAAAACTACTTCTAATCTTTATACATTTGTGAAAAAATTCTTTATGATGATTTTATTATTCTCTTATTATATGTGGATGACATGTTAGTTACTGGTCATAATATCAATAAAATTAATAATCTAAAAAGAGATTTAAGCAAGTCTTTTATTATAAAGGGCTTGGGACTTTGGCATAGAAATTTCTCATGACAAAATAATGGTAAACTTTGGTTTTATCAGGTTAGATACATTGAGAAAGGCATTTGAGAGGTTTAACAAAAGTAAGTTGCGGGCCACTTTAAGCTAAATTCTTAACAATGCCTTTTAAGCGAGATAGTAAAAGAAGAGATGAGTATGGTTCCTTATGCATCTACAATTGACAGTCTAATGTAGGCAATTGTATGCACAAGGCTACATATTGCTTATTTAGTTGAAGTTATGAGCAAATTTCTCTCTAATCTTAGCAAAAAACATTAGCAAACGGTTAAGTGGATACTCTAGCATCTCAAAGGTACATCTAGAGTTTATTCATGTTTTGGTACTGATAAACCTATGTTAGATGATTACATAGAAGACATGGCTGGTGATGTAGATTATAAAAAGTCTACTTCTACATATAAGATGACTTTTTCATGGAGAACTATGTCTTGGTAATCGAAGTTATGAAAATGTGTTGCATTCTCTTCCACAGAAACTAAATACATTACTATTACAGAAGCATCTGAAGAACTCTTGTGGACATAGAAATTTTTGCAAAAGTTAGGCTTGAAGCAAGAGAAGTATGTGTTGCATTGTAACAGTTAAAGTGTGATTCATCTTAGCAAGAATTTAACTTTTCATTCAAGGTTGAAGCACATTAAGGTAAGTATCATTGGATACAAGAGGCGTTAGAGATAAAGTAGTTGACATTTGAAAAATCCATACTAATGATAATGGTTCATACACGATGACAAAAGCCTTGCCTATAGAGAAGTTGATTGGTTACAAAAAGAAAACAAGCTTAGTAGTATGCCCTACTAAGTTGGAAAAGGGAGATTTGTTGGTGGCTTTCTTTTAAATGGGTCACATTGCCCCTTATGTTACATAAAGGATAAAGAAAGAGAGAGAAAAAAAAGGAAGCCATTGGACTTCAGGTTTTCAAAAATCTAAAGAAAAAGAAAAAAAATGCTTAATGAAACAATGATTTATAATCTTCTTGTCATAAGGAGTTAGAAAGCTTTATAAAGAAACCCAAGGCTTTGTGCCTAAATGGTGAAATTGGAAAAAGAAGTAGTAAGCAATCATGGCTGTAGAGGTGCTGGCGTAGTGAGATAAAGGAAGGTTGTACACAATTTTTGTTCATGTTGTAAGAAGATTAATTACTAAATTTACTTAGATTTATATGAAATTTAAGTATGGTGTTTATGGTATTTTGAGCAGTGTAGTACATATATTATATTGAATTTTTCTTCTTATTTGCTAGCTAGGATTTTATAAAGCAATTGATTAAAATTATTGTACTAAGATTTTACTTATTTTGATGAAAAGTTTTATTTACGTTTTTATAATTTTTAGGAAGATATTGTTGTACAAATTAATTATTTATTAGTGGAAGATGGTATTAGAGTAGATCCCGTGATTTCTTACTTTTACATTGAAGAGATTTTTACGTTAAAAATTTTTGGTTTCTTGATTTATTTTTATATAATTAATTTTATATTAAATTTATTTAATTACATGAAGTGAAAAAAGTTGATTGGAGTAATTTAGTATTTTTTGTTATAATATATTCTAGTTCTTTTCCCAACAATTTTTATAATATTTATTGTCTAGCACAATTTAGTCCACAGGCCAATCCATTTATATGAAATATGAAAAAATTAAAAATATCTGAATAAAAATTGATAAATAAATATAAATAAAATTGAAATATATTATATACTTAACAAATATAAATGCATAGCATCATGTTTTTATAAAATAATATTATAAGTTTTCTTGAACTCATTAATTTTATCAAAATGTATTTATTTATATATGTTCTTGAAAAAAAAAAAATTCAGAGAGCAAGTGAGCCACCCCGCTATAACTCATAAGTCAGTCAAGATAGATCACAAATCAAAATGGACCAGTTTGTTTAGGCTTACATCTTAACAAAAAATAAGTGCGGATAGCGACCGGCCTGTATTTCTATTGTTGGGTGGAGTGTATGTCTTACAGTTCTCGAATGGATTGGTTCGATCCGTGTCAATTGGTCATAAACTGACCAAATTGGATCAATCTGCAAAACTTACGGATTATTAAAATATTAGTTCGAATCTTATGCAGTAGGTTGATTCTTGATTGTATATCATTAATTTTTTTTTCTTTAGAAAAAACCTATTAGGTCTATTTTGAAATATTTCTTAGTTTAAAATAATAATTTTAAACTTAAAACATTTCCAGATCAAGTACATATGCTTTTAAATCTATTTTAAATTTTTCTTAATTCAAAATAATAGTTTTAAAATTAAAACATCTCCAAATCATCCAAAAAGACCTAATTAAAATTTTTAATTACTCAAAACTATTTTAAATAATGAAAAACACTTAAACACAATATCAAAATATACAAATAATTTCATCCTATAACACAAAAAAGTGGGAAAATTTCAAAAAAAAAAATGCTAGTTAACAGCAAAAAGGTAAAGAAACCAAACACGGGTGATGCTGCAACGTCGTTTCTAGGGTCATCTGCGCGGCTTGCCCTGCCAAAAGGAGCCAAATAGGTGCCAAAACGAGCTCTGGACTCGAAGTTCGTAGAGCAAAACTAAGTAGTCAAGGATTATATGTTCTTCTCACTTTCAGTTACAAATTGGTTATTATAGTGCATTCAATCTTCTGCATTCGAATCGAAAATGCCAAGCAATTCAACTAACCAGCCAATTTGAGCTTAAAATGAAAGAGAAAACTGGGAATGAATCGCTTTCTGGTGGTCGACGCACACGATCTCAGGTTGCTCCAGATTGGACTGTCACAGAATCGCTCATTCTCGTGAACGAGATTTTCGCCGTTGAAGCAGATTGTTCTAACGCTCTCTCCTCTTACCAGCAATGGAAAATCATAGCAGAAAACTGCGCTGCTTTGGATGTTGTGCGCAGCTTGGATCAGTGCCGGAGGAGGTGGGATTCCTTGTTCGCCGACTACGAGAAGATCAAAAAGTGGGAGTCAAAGCCGAGGACAGGTTCGTATTGGTCTCTGAAAAGCGAAAGGGCTAAGAAATTTGGGTTGCCCGAGAATTTTGACCGTGAATTGTTTAAGGCCATTGATGAACTTGTCAAATCACGAGAAGAACGATCCGATACAGAACCAGATAGCGACCCGGAAGCTGAAGCAGATGTTGAATTGCTTGATGTGACTGAAGAACTAGGTATCCTTCATCTCACTAAGACCGATTTTGTTTTTATTTTTGGTTGAAACTCAATGTAAGTTTCTAGTCAAGGCCTTCTGCGTCAATAGTCTAAGTTGCCATTTTGGAAGCATTGATCAAAACACAATTAGATATAAGAGCTATTTAGTCTTGTGTGATGAATTGCATGAATTAATCAAACATGCAGAATCTCATGTGTCCCACCCGCTAATAAACCAAATAGCAACATTGGTCAGGTGATATTTTAATGATGCGAGCATCAAGTTAGAGGAATTTTGCATCCACTAGTTAGTTGCACATTTACAATAATCTATCATTTGAATCTTGCCTGTAGGGCAACTTTAAAGGATATATAAATCCGGGTTTATATATCCTCACTTCAGCTATAACTTCAAATCTAAAATTTAGGATTTAGGATATCAATTTCTAGAACTAAAATTGGTGGTTTAGCCAGCAAAGTAGTAGCTTTTTGGCTACAAAATCTTCTTTGTAAGTAAGATTATCCGTGTTGAAATTCCTCTATCCCTGGGCTACAACTTACTTGTATTACCAATAAGAAAAAGTCCGTGGTCCTATTTTAGTATAGAATAATTGGTCTGCACATGTACAAGTTGCTTAACTTTAATGAATAACTTCCCATATAGTTCTGAGAAATGCAACAATTACAATTATTATGATCATTTCGTGGCAGTGTGTTAGGAAGGGAGAAGTATGGCTTGAGATAGGCAAATAAAGCTGATTAAGTTAACTGTGCCTTACATTAGTCATTAATGGTTGACACCATGCAATAGTTGTTCAAAATATGGAGAATACATCATCAAGAAGGAGTGATGTTTCAAGCTAATGGCACTGACTTATGGAGCAGAAGACAAGTAGTATAATAAATATAGTTGGTGCCGGAAATTACAATTCAGAGACCTCAGTCTGGAAAAGAGAATAGTGTAATCCACTGATTTTGAAAAAACCAATCATGGACGTGTATTTCGCTGCTTTCCTTCAGTATTTGGTGTCATTATTCTCTGTTTGTTGAGATTAAATGATAGTATTTTATTTTTACCAACATAATGTTATTGCATATGCTGCTTTGAAAATTTTCATTACTTAATTATTGAGAAGATTAATGGGATTAAGTTTTGGCGTCTTTGTCAAGTCAGGAACATTAGGGTCCAAAAGAAAAAGGAGACAGATTAAATCCCGGAGAATTCATGTAGAAAAGCCTAAAAATTACCTCCCAGATGAATTTCCAGAAGACCTCTCAGAAGAAGAGCCTGAAAGAGGCTGTCCTGAAGAAAATCCAGACGGAATCCCTGAAGAAAAGCCTGAGAAAAATTACCTAGAAGAAGAGTATTTAAAAGACTTCATAGAACAGAAATCTAACCTGAACTTTACCGAAGAAAAGCCTTCAAATGGGGACTTAGAATTAGAATTGTCACTGAAGAAGCTTGCTGGAGTAAAGCTTCAAGAAGACCACTGCAAGGAAGGGCCAAGGGAGATCCATGAGGAAAAGAAAACAGTTGGCGAAGAAGAAAGCAAGGAAATGGTGGCTCTGAAATTGCAAGAGTTAGCAGAAGAAATTCAAGCTATTGGTACTGAAACCCCAGACTGTAGAGAAGGTGACTCGCATGATAATGATGAGAATTACAGAGCTGAATTTACAAGGCGTCAGGGGGAGAAACTCATAGCAACCCTTGGAGACTTTTCCAACACTCTTAAGAAACTGTGCGATCTTCTCCAGGAATGTAGATAAGGATTATAATGGTACTTTTTTTTTTCTTTTAATCTTCTGTTCCCTTTATTAGATGAACGTGGTGCTCTCTGCACTTTGGTTCACTGCGCTTCCATGTGGAAAGAACAAAACCAGTGTATGCACTTTGTCACTTGCTCTGCATCTCGAAGCTATACAAAGATTAGAATTTAATTTATTTTCAAATGAATTTATGAAAAAAAGAAGGAAGAAGTTGTTTTGATTTAAATAACTCAAGAATTCAAATAATTTGAATCCGATTTTATGTAACACTTTTGAGTTTTGAAATCAAATGAACTTTGGTGATATTTCATTAGAGTTCATTTAGTTGACATAGACATTTGTTATATCGTTAATTTTGTTCTCATATATATCATCGAAATGTATCCTTCAATTAATTTTATGTATTTTATATGTCTTTCAAATAAAGAATTCATTTATAAGTTATTTGAAATTATTATTTTAACATTAATTTCAATTCATTTAATTTTAGATGAATTTAAATTATTTTTATTCAAATGTCGAATTCAATTTCAAAAAATGTATTTGCATATAATACTTTGATATCATTCTAAGTTGCAGGGAGACAGACTAAGAAGCCAAAAATGGAGATTTGGAGACACAATGGAAGCTAAACCAGAGTCTTTCGTGGAAAATTGGAGATGAGTCATTGTCATTTGTCGATTATAATCGTTTTCTAACCTGCGAGTAGTGGATAAGTCTTGAGTCAGATTTTAGCTTGCACCGCCCCTTTCATTTAATTATTCCAAGGGGAAATAAATTTACATTTTGCGTCAATATCACTTTTGAAGAGAGATCCTAACTTGTTCACATGGTACACCGAAGAGACATCCTGACGTCTTCACATGGTACACCTTGGAGAATGGGGTATTATAATTTGAATGATAAATTACATTTATTTTTCATAAAATTTAATATAATTATATTTATATTTTTATTTTAAAAATATAAATTGATTTTTTTATATGCACTTTGTTGGAATTTTTCTTTGTGAATTATTATAATTTACTTATATTTTAATAGAATTATAGTTAATCCACTGAGATTTCAAATATAATTTTTTCTTCTTTTTCTTTGTTAGGATTATAAGAAGTGAATATGTTAAAAGAATGTTTTATTATCATGGATTTTCACATAATGTCAAGTATGATTTTATTATTATTAATTAAATTTATATATACAAATTTGATATATTGTAATATGATTCAATAGATATAATGAATTGACAATTGGTATCAAAGTCAAATTTTTCTTTTTATATTACAAAGGCTTAAATTTGAACAAATTTATTTTTTTGAGATTTTTTATAATTCATAATTTATGATGTAAAATTATTATGAATTTATGAATGTGAGATTTATTTATATTTTAGCTTAATGTAATTCTAAATTGGTTATAATTTTTTTTATAAATCTTTTTGAGGTGAAGTCATAAATTAATGTGACTTAATTTATTTTTTTTTGGAAAATTGAATCGTAAGATTGAGATATTTAAAGAATTTTTTTTCAAATTAATTTGTGATTGCATCTTAAGAGTCTATAATGTATAAAAGGGATAAATTAATTTGAATAAATACTATTAAAAAGATGAATTTTTGAAATTTTATATATCTATTTAGGTAGAAAGTTTTTTGTTTTCAAAATTTGTTTAATTCTAAGGTATTTATTCAAATTGATTAAGGTTTAATTAATAGGATGATGGGATAGACAAAAGTCTTTAATCAATTTTGAAAAACCCAAATCATTATAACATCAATTTTCAAATTTTTGAATTTTTTTTTCAAAATTGAATTAGTTTAGTTTTTTTAATTGCATAAACAAGTGCTAATTTTGTGAAATCGATAAAGGGTTTTGATGGAGAATAATATGGGTAAAGAAACCCATGTGAGAATTTTGTAAAAAAAAAAAGGGTGAACTAAATGAGTTTGCAAATTATTGACGGTAAAATTTGGTAAGCCCAAATCATAGTCAACCAGAATAGTTCTTGAAACTCCTAAATTGTAGTCTAGTTGTATAAGTAACAGACACATGCAAAAATCAAACAAATGCAATGTGCCAAAGAAGACGAGGAAGAACAGGGAGAAGAGGAGACAGTTGAGGTTTTTTTAACGTAGTTCAGCTAAAATCTTTTATTTGGAGTCTTATGTCCATGGTGATTTTTATTTCTCTGTTGAAAATTTGGCAGAGTTACAGTATCTATTCAGAGGACCCCTTGTATATATTCCCCCCTTTTATGGAGGTTAGAAAGTTACAAATGTAATTTAATGAATTGTAAACCTGTTACATCAAGTAATAAATATGTTGATAATTTAGACTTCTGCAAGTCGACATATATAGACTATAGGTTAGCTTTTGTAGACTAATTTCCGTGAGTGGGCCTTGTAGGTTGGTGTCTGCAGGCTAGTACCGCAAGTTGATATTGGCTGGAGGAATGTCAGAGCTCTCCTTTAAAGTTGAGAGCTGGAAGCTAGATTTCGTGACTTGAAAGTTGTGAGCTAGCTGAGGCCTATGAGCTAGAACTTATCTTTAGGATTGAAACCTACGAACTTGAGATCTTGTCCCAAGGTCGGTATTGACTGTTGACCAGCGTTATCGAGCTCGTATTTGACGACTTGAGCTTGAGTAGGGCGACCTGCTGGCCATGTGAGTTAGAGCTCATCTTTAGCGAGTCGGGGCTACTGCCTTGGCCTCGTCCTGTGCCCCAAGCTTGTGGCTGGCAAGTTGGTGCCTCTGTTGAGCAATCTCTGTTCTTGGACAATCTGGGCCTCTTCTAATTGGACTCGTCTCTTGATGGGCTTTTGTCAGCCCATTTTGCATTGCCCAAAAACACCTACAACATAAATCGAGTCGGGTCTAATTATATAGTTGGCTATTAGTGCCATTATAAAGGTGACAAATGATGATAAAAATTATGCCACCATGTTCTATTCTTTAAGCTTTATTTGTGGTAATTTTTTTAGATTTTTTGAAAATAAAAATATTTTATTTATTTTTATCCAATTTATTTGAATAATTATTTAATGTTATTTGGGCTTAAAAATTTTATTATGTGTTTGCTACATATTGAACTACTATCTGTAATTTTTTTTAGAATTTTCTAGAAATAAAAATATTTTATGTAATTATTATCCTATTTATTTGAGCATTAATTTCATATTTTTTTGGAACATAAAAAATTTACACTATGATTCTTATGTATTATACTATTGCATGTAATTTTTGTGGATTGATTTGATATTTTTTGCATATTTGAATATTTTTTAGATTGTTGTGTACAATTTGTAAAATTATGTAAGAATCAATTTTGCTTATATTATGTCATAAAATTTTGTGCAATTATGTACTCACCTATCATGGGATTAATTGCATAAAATTTTACTAAAAATTAAAATTTAAAATTGTATCTAGCAGAGTGTTATTTTAGTAGTATATATGTTTTATCAGTGTAATATTATTAACATAGTTTGTTAGTGATAATGTAAGTGTTAGGATTACTTGTTATGTTCTTAAAATTTTAAATACCTTATTGGTATTAGGTTTTAGAAATGTAACATTCAATTTTATATTATGAAGCCTTAAGCGTCCTATCAGTGTAGGTTTCATAATGTAATACTGTTTGTAATTGTATAGTTATTGAAGAAATATTATAAGATAACTACATTGAACATGTAATTGTGAAGATTTATGATAAATTTCATAAATTATTATTTTCTTAATCTTTTATTATCTATGCAATTGATTGCCATAAAGATGGTAAATGAGACTAACTATGAGAATTTGGTTGAATGGAAGATATCTATGCTGAATTGCTAATATCATATTTGTCAATCACTAGATTTTGTATTTAACATAGAGAGGGAGAGTCAAAGATCAATGATGACTCTATTGATGCACAAGGGCTCTTCGTGAAAAATGGACACACTATAATAGAGTATGTTTGATGGTTATAATGTATACTAAGGATAAGATCATCATGAAAGGTATTGTTGGCTCTTTAAATGCTAAAGTGATTATGGGTCTTGTAGTTGATAAGTTTGTAAAGTTTGATAACATTAAAAAGGATAATACCTTTCATTGTTGGATAAAATTGTTTCGGATGGTGTTAGTGGAATTAGTGAGCATATTGTGGAATCTGTATACTATTATGATTGCTTATGGGCATGAAAGTGGATGTAGAAAATAATCATTTGATTTTGCATGTTTTAAAGTCTCTTTCAATTCAAATTAATGTTCTTGAGACATCATATCACTCCTAAGAGAGTGAGTAAACTTTCTGTAAAATGACCTCTATAGTTAGTCAAGCAAAAGATCATGTGAAGAATTGAAGGATCTCTATGCTTACTTTGTTTCACATATATCAAGTGTTGAGTGTAGAAATAAATCACACCCAAAAGAACTTAATTTTGAGAAGTAAGAAAGCTGATTTAGGTGCATATTACAATAAATCAAGATGTTTCATTAGCTTTAGTGAGACATTTCATCAAATACTTGGTGGTTAGACAGCGATGCAATCATTTACATTACAAATTTATTATAAATGTTAAGAAATAAGAGGAAGCCAAGTGATCAAAGCTGATAGTTGGATTAGGAATAATGGTAAAGTACAAGATGAATATGTTGGAGTAGTTACCGTTTGGAAATTAAAGAGTTAAACGGTTAAATATTGTGGTTAGATATAAAAGGGATACAATTAATGTGGGATTCTCAATGCTATGGAATAGGTGTCTAGGTGATATCTCCATAGAAGGATTAAGTGATTAATAAAAAAAAAGATTCTTCATGACCAAAACTTATCCTTTTTTTTTGTGTGTATTGATTGCATCAAGGGAGATACTTCTTGCTAGAGTTGATGGATCAAAAGGTTGAATGTATTGGAGTTGATTCACAGTAATACAAGTAGATTAATTACGTTGAGCACTATAGGTGGATACTAATATTTCTTTTTCATTGGTGATTGATCAATTTTTGTCAAGTGGAAATATTCACTGATAAGTTAGAATCCTTAAATTCTTTTGAGGTATTTTAGATCTGAGATTGAACTAAAAAATGATAAGAAAATCAAGTGTGTCAATTCTGATAAAGATGGTGAGTGTTATAAAAATAAACTGATGTAAATTCTGAGTCTTCAGTAAGATATCTTCAAGATTATGAATTTATTAGGCTAACAATCTTATGCCTAGAATGCCCGAACAGGATTGGATCATAAGAAGGTTGAATTACATGCTCATAGACATGATTGGATGCATGTTGGCACATTAAATTTTACTAGAAGTTGTATAGGAAGATGCTTTAAAGACTACGGTGTATATTTCAAATCAAATCCTTAATAAGTTTGTATTTAAAACCCCATATGTTTTGCTATATGGGAAAAGCCCAGTCTTAAGCATTTTCATGTCTGGGGTTGCAAGTTAAAGTGAAGCCATATGATCCATTTATTAAGTATCTTGATTCGAACACTACTGATGGTTACTTTGTTGGATGTTATAATGGCTATAAAAGTAGTAGATTTTATTGTCTGATCCACACCACCAGGGTTATTAAAGAACCTTGTTTTATTTTTTAGTTAGATAGTAAGAGTGAAAAGCCATGTAATATCTCTCTTAGAGATGTACAAGTTACTATTCCTTTAGAACTATCATTGGTTGAAACAAACTGAATTGATCTAATACAACATATGGTAAAATTGATGGTGGAAGTTTCAGAGTTTAATACTCCTCTGGTAGTAGAAAAGAATTAAGTCTTGTAAATGAAATATCTTTGAGGAAATCCCGTTGACTCATAAACTAGGAATTACTAAAGACTATATGGTATATCTGTAAGAGCATGAATTTAATGTCAGTGATGGAATTGATCTCACTAGTTTTCAAGAAGCTGTTTCAAGTACTAAATCTTTAGAATGGATGGAGGCTATAAATGTTAGATTGCTTTAATGATCCATAACGATGTGTGAGATCATACAAAGTTACCTACAGGTTGCAGGCCTATTTGATGTAAAAGGATCTTTAGCACCAAAGAATACTCAAAGGGTGATTGAGAGCCATAAGGTCATATTGGTGGCAAAAGGTTACATTTAGAAAGAAGGCTTTGATTGTATAATATTTTCTTATTTGTTTTAATTGAAGACTTGTTTCAAGTTGTTATGACACTGGTGACTTATTTTGATCTAAAGCTTCACCAGATGCATGATAGCCTTTTTGAATGGTGATTAGTTAGAAACTATTTATAAGAACCAACGAAATGATTTCCAAGAGAAGAATAGAGAACACTTAGTATGTAAATATAAAAGATTCATATATATGATTTGAATATAATGTCTAAACAATGGTATCTTAAGGTTATTGAGATTATTTTTTCTCTTGGGTTCAAAGAGAATGATGCAGATTGTGTTTCTATTTTAAATTAGGTATGTGCATATTTGTGATTTTAATTTTATGTTGATGATATTCTTCTTAAGAATAATTTTATGAGCCCTATGATTAAGATCAAGCATATACGATCTATATATTTTATATATAAAGGATCTTAATGATGCCTCTTTCATGCAGGGCAAATGGATCCATTATGATAGATCATAAGGCCTTTTTGGCTTGTCTCTAAGATTATATGTTGAAAAGATGCTTAAAAGGTTCAATGCATTTTATGTGCTCTCCAAGTATTGCACCCTTCCAGAGGGGTGAGGTTCTTTCTAAAGCTCAATGTCCTCAAAATAATGTAAAGATTAAAGTAGACTCTATATGTTTCCATTGTTAGTAGCTTGTTATATGCTCAAGTATATATATATTTTGATATTGCTGTTGGTTTAGTGTATTTAGGAGGTATTTGAGTAATCTTTGTCACAAATATTGAACTATTGTGGAGAAAGTTATGGAGTTTCTATAAGGTAAAAAAAAGAAAATCTTTGTACTAACCTATTATAGATCTAGTGATTTGATTATTGTAGACTACTTTGACTCTGATTTTGTAAATTATCCAAATGGCATGATATTGATATATGGAAGCATCTTTATAATAATAGAAGGAGTTATTGTAGAGTTTGGTGCAACCAAAGAGGGTAAAAATTTCAAAAAATTTCTGGAAAAACCTTGCCTTGGCTGAACCAAACTCACCTAACGATCCACTGGTTTGAGGTCTCAAAACAACCTAGATCAAATCTAGAGTAAAAGAAGAGCTTACTAACCTTTAGTCCAACTCTTGCACAGCAGAAGACAGTAGATCTTCACACCAGGAAAATCCTCTTCATAGCCTCAAAAACTTCCTCTCCAAGTGCTAGCTTGTAGAGGGGCTTGAATGGGACTGGATGGAGCCAAGAACTGAACTCTTCAGCTTCTTCTTCCTCCTCCTATGGCTTCGGCCCTCCATGGCCGAAAGCTTCCCAAGCTTCGGCTTCTCCCTTTTTCTCGGTTCAAAATTGAAAATGAGGTTGCTTGCTTACGTGAAGGAGAAGCTTGCCATCCAATCAGGCAAATGGGAGAAGCTCAATATGGCATCGTTTTGGGGGGTTTATGAAACAATTTCATAATTCCCAAAATGTCCCAAAAGTTTCCTAAGCTTTTTACTTTGGCCCCAACGCAATTACACTAAATTAAACTTTAATCCTTGAACATCAAATGTGTCCAAAAATAAATTATATCATCAGTCACATCATTTCCTGTTATGTGTGTAACCCAGTAGGCTCCCGATGTATTAGCAAAAGTCCATAATGCCCTTCAAACCATTTGAAGTCATATTAGTTTCTCCAAACTAATCA
>JANHAO010012854.1:0-16148 GCA_026873985.1 Saraca asoca | reverse complement strand
GTTGCTCTATGCTACAAGTAGAGTAGAGTAATCCGGTTTTATAAATTACTAATTTGACGGCCTCGACAAGCTTCGATCAGGTATCGATCCAAGTATAATGTCGCACAGACTAAATATCAACCTTTAGACCAAGCTAGCTTGCTAGAAGAGAAGACCAATGATTGTCAAGCGCTACGCGATGCTCAAGGAAGAGGTGGACAAGCTCTTAGCGAATGACTTCATCCGAGAGGCATGATACCTCACTTGGGTGGCCAATCCCATCCTCGTTAAGAAGAAGAATGGAAAGTGGAGAATGTGTATTAACTTTATAGACCTTAATAAGGCATGCCCTAAAGACAACTTCCCTTTATTGAGAATTGACCAGGTTGTGGGTGCAACAGTAGGGCACGAACTGCTTAGCTTCATGGATGCCTACTCAGGATACAATCAGATTCCAATGGCTACATAGGATGAAGAGCATACCTCATTCATCATTGATCATGGGATGTACTATTATAAAGTGATGCCCTTTGGGCTTAAAAATGCAGGGGCAATCTATCAGCGATTAGTGAACATGATGTTCTAATAGCAAATTGGCAAGACCATGGAGATATATGTAGATGACATGTTGGTGAAATCCAAGCAACTCGTCAACCATGTCCATGACCTTGACCAGATGTTCCAAACCTTGAGAAGGTACCGGATAAAGCTAAACCCGCATAAGTGTGCATTCAGAGTAGCCTCAGGCAAGTTCCTTGGCTTCATAGTTAATAATAGAGGGATCGAAGTGAACCCAAAAAAAATCAAGGCACTACTCGATATGCATTCTCCCACCAGTTTGAAAGATGTCCAAAGCTTGAATCACTAGATCGCTGCACTTAGTAGATTTATTTCGAAAGTAATGGATAAGTGTGTTCCTTTCTTCGACATTCTCAAGAGGGCAAAAAGGTTCGAATGGACCTTAGAATGTGAGGTCATGTTTTAGGAGCTCAAAACATATCTTAGGCAAGCATCTCTCCTCTCCAAGCTGAAAAAGTGTGAAAGAATAACCATATACTTAGGAGTATCCCAACATGCCTTGAGCATGGCATTAACACGAGAAAAGGAAGGAATCTAACTCCCCATCTATTATGTAAGCAAAAGACTGCTGGATGCTGAAATAAGATATTCACCCATGGAGAAGCTCATCTACTACTTGGTCATCACCTCTAGGAAGCTACGACCCTATTTCCAAGCCCACAGCATCAAAGTCCTCACACAATACCCGTTGAGACAAGTTCTGTAAAAGACAAATGCCTCAGGATGATTGCTCAAATGGGCAATAGAGCTTGCGTAGTTTGACATTGAATATAAGCCTAGAACAACTATGAAGGGGCAAGCACTGGCTAATTTCATTGCCTAGTTCATAGGCTCCTTGCAAGAAGAGGTAGAGGCTCCTATGGTCCCATGGTGGGAACTATTCATTGATGGGTCATTCGATGACCAAAAGGCTGGAGCAAGAATGCTTCTTATCAGTCCAGAAGGACATAAGGTTTTTAGTACCTTAAGGTTTGGCTTTTAGGCCATAAACAATGAAGCTGAGTACGAGGCTTTATTAGCAGGTTTATGATTGTCCAAAGAGGTGCACACCTAGAGATTGAGAATCTTCAGCAACTCGTAACTTATTGTTTTCCAAATAAAGGGTGAATACCAAGCTCGAGGGCAGAAAATGATGAGATATCTCCAGAAAGTCCAAGAGTTGTTAGGCTCCTTCCAACAATTCGAGATCACTCAGATTTCATGAGCCTAAAATGCACACACTGATGCTTTGGCTCGTTTGTCTACCATTAATGATCGTGACCTTATAGGAGAGGTCTCGGTGGAGCTCCTTCCATCCCCTAGTATCGAGCATCAAGGCTTTGTCATGGCAATTGCCATAGTGCCTAACTCCTGGATGAATCCAATCCTGGACTACCTGTAGATCAAAAGGTTACCAGAAGATAGACTTGAGTTGTGATGTTTGCGAGCTCGAGCAGCCAGATACTACATCTGCGATGACATGCTTTAGAAGAGAGGGTTCACAACCCCACTTCTAAGATGCATAGATGGTGAAGACTACATCACCGTCTTGGAGGAGATTCACACAAGACATTGTGAAACCACGTGGGGGGCTGTCCTTGGCATAAAAAGCCCTTTGACAGTGATTCTACTAGCAGACCATGAAATAAGATGCTATAAACCTTGTTAAGAGGTTTGACAAGTGCCAGAGGTTTGCAAAGGTGCCACAAACTCCACCAGCTTACTTGAAGCAGATGACATGCCCATGGCCATTTGCAATTTGGGGGATAGACTTGATCAGACCACTTCCTAAGGCTTAGGAAAATTACAAGTATGCGATAGTGGCTATAGACTACTTTACCAAGTGGGCAAAGGCAAAGGAGCTCACTAAGATCTCATCTTCCAAAGTCGAGAAGTTCGTATGGAACAACATCATTTGTAGGTTCTAGGTCCCTTAGTAGATCATCATCAATAACGGGACCCAGTTCACTAGCAAGTAGTTCATTATGTTCTACAATGACCTCAAGATCATTAAAAGCTTCATAGCCATAGACCACCCACAAGCCAATAGGCAAGTAGAAGCTGTCAACAAGATCATCAAGAAGATCTTGAAGACAAAATTAGAGGCTAAAAAGGGAGCCTGGGTAGATGAATTACAATTGATACTATGGGCCTATAGGACCACGCCTTGCACCTCCACAGGGGAAACCCCCTTCTCCATGGTATATGGGTGTGAGGCAATGATCCTTATGAAACTTGAGGTTGCTACACAGCAAAGAGTCTCTTTCAACCCAGAGGATGATGACAAACTACTTACTACAAAGCTAGACTTTCTGGAGGAAGTGAGAGAAAGACCCAGCCTCAGGATTGCAGCCCACCAGCGATGTATAGTATGATACTACAACTATAAAGTGTGAGCTCAAAATTTCAAACCTGACAATCTCATCCTACACCTTATCCTCCCCGAAGCCCACAAACCCAGCAAGGGGACTTTAGGACCGAACTGGGAAGGTCCATACATTATCAAAAGGATCGTGAGTGATACAGCCTACCATCTGGTGGATATGAATGGAGTAGAATTTCCCGACACTTGGAATACCGAGCACCTCCACCATTACTATCAATAAGTGTTTCGGTACCCTATAGTTGATTCATTGTAAATACAAATGTAATTCTTTAAGTTCTTTGTGGAATAAAATTGGAAGAGAGAATTCTACGGAAAGTTATGCAACACAACCATAATTAAAATAGCATGTCAAATTCTTATCCAAGCATGAGCAAACAAGATTCATGCGTTCTAGCATAAAAAGCAAAAAAGAGAAATGCATCTAGGCTTCCATAGCAACAAAGTTATGTTATGCAAATTGTTCACGAAGTTCATTACAAGTCACGAGAGCACCAAAGAACAAAATTACAAAAATTTCTATCCTAGGAGGTTAGGACTTCGAGAGCTAGACCTTCGTCGGGCTGAGGAGCAGGAACAGGAGCATCAAAAGCTCCAAGCATAGGAGCAACATCAGCAACTTGGGAGCTACCTTCTCCCTGGATAGTGGCCTCGACAGAGGGAACGCTAACCCCAACGCCCTATCCCTTCCTTGTAGCTCTGGCTTTCCAATGCTCTATGGCTTCAGAGGCTTGAGGGCCAAAGAAGGAGAAGTCCAACTGGGGGTACTTCTCCCACAAAGTGAAAAAGAAGGAAGCAAAGGTCTTGGTCCTCATCTCTCTAATTACTTCTGCCACCTACAAGGACGTTTCAGCTTTAAACTTTGCTACTTCCTCCTTTGTGAGCTGAAGTTCTCCCTTTAGCACCCTCAGCTTGCCACTCCGCAGATTTGGCCCTCTCCTTGGTAGTGTCGGCCACTATAGTCACTAACCATAATTGTGACTAGACTTTGTCCAACTCCATCCTTGCCTTGTTTAAGTCATTGGTAGTGAGGCCAAAGTTTATTTCAGCATCCTTGTAGTGCTTCGCCTCACAAGACAAAGTGGTCTCCAACCCCTTGACTTTCTCCCCAAGCTCCAGTACCTCAGCTTGTTGAACCCCCAACTCGTTCACAAGAGTGGATTTCTTGTCATCCTGGTCCTTAAGTGCTTCGGCGATCTTCATCAATGTCAATAGATTCTACAAGAACAAGTGGCAAAGTTAGACTTAAAAATAGACAAATCAGTTAAAGCGAGAAACGATACTTACCACCAGACTGTGTTGAGCCGTGAACCCTGCCAGCCTCCCAGTGATGAATTCCTCATTCTCCAGTGTGTTGAACTTGTCCTCAAAACCCAAAATCATGCTAAATTTTTTTACAATAGTCCGAGCATACCCTTCCATTTTGGACCTAGGCTCAGCCAATGGCTTTGTAAGCTCGACTCCTGATAGGTTACGAGGGGTCGCCTTCTTCTTCCCTTTAATGATCCTTTGCCTTTTTGGAGGAAGACCGAAAGGACTGGCAATATCGATTGCCCCCACCTCTTTAGATCGTGGTATAGGGCCCGACTCTGGTGAAGAAACTGTGATAGTAGTAGACGGTTGTCCCATGACATCTAGAGTCGCTTCAACTTCAGGGACTGGGTCCTCATCAGGGATTGAGGGTTGATTCGCATTAGTAAAAGTCAAGATAACCTCGTAAATTGGAGTGGCCTCATCTTCACTATCTGAAGGTAGTGTCCTAAGAATCAGTTGCATTGTTTTATCGTAGCTATCCAAATTTGTAGGCCTAACCTCCCTTAACTAGTGAATTCCAATCTCCTTAGTTAATATGGTATCTCTCGGTGGGGTAAATTTGTAGAAGCAGAGAATGTCCTCATCAAATTTGAAATCATTTTAAAGGTCTTTGGTTGTAGCGAATCGATCTAGGACCTCCAAACTCTTTGGCCCTAAGTGTTGGCCATTTGCCGATCCTGTCTACAAAATCAAATGAAAGGTTAGAATTAAAAACAAGTATCAAAGAAGTAAACAAACTCACTCATACCTAGCCCACCTACCCGGAACAAGAACAAAATCAAAATTTTTGAGATATCTCAGCAAGGGGCATGAGATATAAAACCAGGGCAATTTATAATGTCCCATCTTGGATTTCCCCTTCGCATATCCCTGTGGTAGGATTTTCTTGTGAGGTGTCTGCTTGGTTGAGAGGTAATAGAGCCCGTCCTCTAAATTCACACACCTCAGATCATATAAGTAGCAGAAGGTTTCGAGTAGTATTTGCCTCTTTGAAGTTAGGGTTGTGCCTTGAGAAAATGTGTAAAATGGGTATTTATATGAAGTAAAAACAATGCATAGTAACATGATAGTTATTTGACAATTTACATTTGCTGATCAAAATCACAATCTTGATCACGAATTGAAAATTTGAATTTTTGATCAGAATCATTAAAATTCAATTATGTAGTATTTGATATGAATCACAGAAATACAATGTTAAAGCTTATTTGAATCACATAGAATTGCAAACATTCACACTGCTGATAGGCTTGCGATTAGAATCACAAAAACTAATTGAAATTTCCAATTTGAATCACCAAGTTTTCAAATCACTATTGCACTTGCCCTATTCTCGCAATCATGATCGCAAATACAATGTGAAAGTCTCAATTTGAATCATTGGCTCAAAGTTTGAAAAACAAAATTTGAAAACTTATTTCAAAAACCATTTTAAACCTTATATTTCAATCCAAGAGTAGATTTCCAAGTTTAAAGAATTTGATAAATCATTTAATAATATATTGAAATTTTTTTGGTGAAAATTTTCAAAAACTTTTAATTAAACTCATGAGGCAAACCTTTCAAAAATGATTCCAAAATTTGAGCTAAATTTTAATAAACCTATAAATTTATAATTTTTACTAAACAAGGTCTAAACTAAGTCTTCATCAAGAAATCCAAGGTCATCCAAGATTGATCCACTAAATATAAATCAAATAAGTTCAATCAAACTTATTTGTTATCATTAAAACACAAATCCACTTATTTAGAACACAAGGGCTAAGGTCAACACAATTGTGCTCTTATCCATACTAATTTAGTAGCGCAAGTGGAAAGAAGATAAATGTTATAGAAAATCTACCTAAAACTCTTTGAACAGAGCATTCTTTTCTTTTCTCTAACTTTTATAACTTTAAAAAGAAGGAGAAGCTCTCCTAGGGCAAGAATTCTAGTCCCTTTTAGGTCTTCTCTTTTCTTTTATTTTCATTTTTAATTCTCTTGCAATGAGTAGCTAAGCTTTCATTTTAATTCAAGGGAAATTCTGCTTCAATTCAATTATGATTGTGAGACTTGATTTCTATTATTGATTTATTCCCAATTTGGTTATCCATGATGATTAACTGAGGGAGCTTGTTAGTTGATTATTTATTATGAATATGTACTAACTTAAACTACATAATTTGTAATTATTATGATAGTTTGGCAAAGTAGCAATTAGGTATTATGATTATATGCTAAAGTTTGATTGTTCACCCAAGGGAAACATATGATGGATTTAATGATTGTGTACTAGTGTAAGATTGTTATCAAGTCTTAGCCTCTTCATGTTCTTAATGCTATTGTTAATTTGATTTGGATGCTAGCCTTGAGTTAGATTAGCAATAAGGTTTAATTTAGGTGCTAGGCCTGAATTGATGAAATTCAAGAAGAACAAGAAAAATTCAATTTAGGTGTTGGGCGTATATTAATTCTTACCTAAGTAATTAAAGAGGGGATAATACATTTTATGTTAAGGATGAATATGAGAATTAAATTCATGAATCTCTCTTAAATTGAAGTTTTCTCATTTGAATCTTCCTCTTTCAAATTTTGTTCAGTTATTCTGCTATCTTTATAATTATATCTCTAAATTTTGTCTTAGATATCAAAAAACCCCTTGTACCAATCAACATTTAAATTGGTCATCCAATCCCTAAGGTTTGACTTGGACTTCCCCTCCTATAAATTAGGGTAGTCAACATATTCAACTTTGATGCTCTTGACAACCATCACACACTGCCTATTTTGAGGATAAGTTAAAGAGTGGGAGTGAAGCACCTCATATCACTTCTTTTAGAGAAGAGTAGTGTTGTCCCATGACTCCATCAATTGGAATATCTCAAATAGTCCTACAAGATGATCCAGTGCAACCAATCATAAAAAATAGAGAGCCATACATTATAGCTGAAGAAGTTTCTTTGAGGTAATCTCAAAGAGTTCATCAATAGGTAATTTCAAATGATTATATATTATATTTGCAAGAGCATGAATTTGATGTTAATGATGATTCACATTTCATGAGTTTTTTGAAAGCCATTTCTAGTCCAAACTCTTTCCAATGGATGAATGCTATAGAAGATGAGTTGGCACCAATGTACAAGAATAATGTATGGGATCTTGTACAAGTGCTTACTAGTTGCGAACTAATCATATGCAAATGGGTCTTTACGACCAAGCAAAATGCTTAAGGTAAAATTGAGAGGTATAAAGCTTATCTAGTAGTAAAGGCTAGGGAAGATGAGTTAGCACCAATGTATAAGAATGATGTATAGGATCCTATGGAATTGCTGGCTAGTTACGAACTAGTCAAATCCAAATAGCTTATTAAGGCCAAGCCGAATGCTTAAGGTGAAATTCAAAGGTATAAAGCCAGATTAGCAGCCAAGGTTATACTTAGAGAGAGGGCATTGACTATAAAGAAACTTTTTCACTAGTGTTGACTAAGGACTCTGACGGTTGTCAAGAGTAACAAAGATAATGATGAACTACATAAGTTTATAACTAGGGTGAGTCCAAGTCAAACCTCAGAGATTGGTTATTTATTTTCATGTGTTCGTAGTGTAAAATGGGCGGTTGGATCTCTAATTAGAAATGAGAATTAAAACAAACAGCTTCAATGCATAGAAAATAGAATAAAAAATGAAAGGAAATCAAATGAGAAAAGTTCAATCCAAGGGACTCTTACAACTAATTCTGTGATTGATCCTTGATACTATTTTTTCATTTCTTCATTGAACTATTAGCCAAGAAACTAATTAAGCCCAACACCTAATTAATTCTAGTTAATTTCCTCCTAAACTAGTCAACCAAGCCTAGCACCTACTTAACCTTCATTGTTAAAATTGTTGAAGCCCAGCACCTCAACCAATTTACCAATAGCATTAAGATTGAAAAACACAAAGTCTAATTATTGAGTTACCCCAATAGTAACTCAACTAATTACCCTTAATTCTCTAAAAAAATTGACTGAACCTAATAGTAAATCAAAACCCTATTGCTACTCTAACAAAACAACCACAAACAACAACAATTTGCCTATCGAAATTCAGCTAGTAGTAAATCACAATGAATAATTAATTAATGGGCCCTATCAACTAATCATCCAAGGTAATTATAAGCATTAAAAATAGAGAATCAAAAGAATCAAATTGGGAATAAATTGGAATTAAGAGCAAGTCTCACAATCAACAAAAGAATTGGTGAAGAAATTCCCTTAGATTGAAATGGAGGTTTAATTGCACATTAATGTAGAAATAAAAGGCAAAAATGCTAGAGTCTTGCCCTAGCAGAGCTCCTCTCCATCTCTAAATTAGAGACAATATAAAATGAGTCTAAAAGTTATTGCAATTGTGGCTCAGGTAAGTATTTATAAGCTTACTACATTGCCTCTTGATTGGGCTACTGATTAGGGTTGGAAGTGGGCTTAATTGGATGTGGGTCCCTCATATGAAACATAGCCTTGTCTCTTAGGGGTCCAATGGCCTTGACTTTGCATAAAAATTCAATTCCTAGCTCAAGTTATAGGTTAAAAATCAAGACAACCTTTTAGAATAGTCTAGCCCATAACAAAATTAAATACTTAAATTCATAGCCATAAAAGTAATTCAAATGGTGTAGTTTGACCTCAAGCTCTTTATGAAAGTTTTTGGAATGAATCTTGGGCTTGGGTTTTTACCAAAATGATGGGTAAAGATCCACTTATATTGAAAATACTAAAATTGGTTTTGGGTCACTAGATAACACTCTATTTCATCTTTAGGCCTTAATTGACCTTCAAAATGGCTGAACTGGTGTTTGGACTCTACATAACATTTTTAGTTATTTCTCTTAGATTTCCAAAGACCTAGGAATCATCCAAAATTGAGGTCTAGAACTCAAGACATACCTAAAAACCTGAAATAATCTAAAATAATGTAAATTTACCAAATAAATTCAATTAAGCAAAAAAAAAAACCAGAAACCAATTACAAGCATCCAATTAATGACAAAATACTAAGTATACAGGGATATAAAATATGTGTCAATTGTTTTAATTAGATTCATCTTGAGTTGTTATGGTGCTGGTTGCTCACTTTCATCTCAAGCTTCATGAAATAGATGTTAAAATAGCTTTCTAGAATGGTAATCTATTGGAAACTATTTACATGAACTAACTAGACGGTTTCCAAAAGAAAGGTAAAGAACACTTAGTGTGTAAATTGAAGAAATCCATATATGGTGTGAAACAAGCATACAGACAATGGTATCTCAAATTTGATGAGATAGTGACTTCTCTTGGTTTTAAGGAGAGTATTACAGATCAATGTATTTGCTACTTGATGAGTGTAGGTAGTTATGTGGTTCTTGTCTCCTTGCTTATAACTATATAAGCTTATTGAATGAGACAAAGTAAACATTGTTAAAACCATAGTTATTTATGGCACATGGTGCATGACAGCGATATGGGCTTCTAGAGCCATGGTGCATGGTGCATGGCACAGTGCATGCCATGGCACAAGACATAAGTTTTTTTCTTAAATTTTATAATATATTCATTAATAATAAGAAACAAGAAAGAACAAATATATGTGAAAAAACATAACATAAAATTTAAAATTAAGCAACATGGAATTCTTTCAAATCCACACATGTCAAGCATACAAGATATCAAAATATAGAAAGAGTGAAAGAGAACATTAAATAAACCTAGAAACATCTAAAAGTAATCCCCTTCCTCTCCTTCCTCTTCACCAAAGATGAGCTCAGCATCAACATTATCATCGCTTTGCAATCCTTCAATGATCTCTTCCTCTTTAGTTTCATCAAAACCAACCTCTTCTTCATCCCACTCATACACTTCATTAACAATAAATTCTTGCTTCTTCTTTGTTATTTTAGGCCTTGAGCTTGAAGCTTGAGTAGATTACTTCCTTTGAGGATAGGTCGGCTCATCAACTCCCATAGCTTTAGCAATATCACCCCAAGTCAAATTATCATCTTCAAATACAAGATCATTTTTAGCATCTTCATTTAATGAGCCAATCAACCATTCATTGCTCTCATCAAGTTCTTTCAATGATATTGGGTCAATTTTGTCATGAACATTATATTTTTTACCTCAAAGCTCTATTGTACTTGATAAACACTAGATCATTCAATTTTGTTTGTGCAAGCCTATTTCTCCTTTTGATGTGAAGCTACAAGTTTAAATTAGTAAGTCAAAAGGTTTTTGTTGATGGTGGATTTTGGTTAAACCCAAATTTGGCTAACAGAAGGGGTTTTCTTGGGACCCAAGCTATTTCCCAATTGTTTGGGCTATAGGAGACGAAAGATGGCGAGAGGGAGAAGGAAAAGAAGTGAGACATGAAGGTTTAACATGGTTTAGCTAAATCCAAATGACACCAGACCCTACATCCATGGAGATGTTTTTATTAATCTGAAGGAGTTTTTACAGAGCTTTGGCTATGATTACCAGCAGAGTTTCTACTAGTATTCTATTACTTACTTACTTACTTACTTCCTCTCTTTTCAATGGTTTTAGGCCCCCATTTATAAAAGCATGGAGGGCTACAAATGGAACTAAATAAATTGTACATCTGTTACATCAAATATTAAATTAACAAGACTGCCTAGAGCATTGTAAACTGGCTTCTGCATGTTACTTTCTACGCATGGAACCTGACCGTTATTTTTGCAAAATGGTAGTGTAAGTTGTCTATGGGCCTTATGCTCGACCTCAATGAGCTTTTGGCTAGGTAACACTTCATCCTAGTGAGCTGGAGCTTATGCCTTGAGACTGCTGCTAGTTTACGACCTCAAGCTCCTTCATCTAGTGAGCTCGAGTCCTTAGCGAGCTAGGGACTCCCTACAAAGTGACCTCGTAATCTAGTGAACTCATTCTTTTTGCTGGACTTGGGCTTCTACCAGCCCATTTTACAGAGTCAAATTCTTCTTACAACATTAGCCCTCTAACTCTTAGTTCACTTTGTAGACTAGGAGTTGCAATTCTTTCTGGAGGGATCTTCTTTAGCAGTCAAAGTCTTTAGCATTTAGTCTGCTGTGTAGTCACTTCAAACTTCACTTCACCTAAACTAGACCATATTGCTTGTATGAGTTGTTGTATGATAGTTGAATGAAATATTTTGATAGCTGATCGATCGTATTCTTTAATGAATTTGGACATTTTGTGCCTTGAGCAAATAGTGAGTTTTATCCAGAGAGATCACATGTGAGCTATAAATTAATAAGCAGCATGAGAGTTGTGAACATTAGGTCACATGAGAGCTATAAATCATAGTGATCGTGTTGCTTTGGGCAAATAATTAGGTCAATTTTAACACCTTTGCACTTCAATGAGCACATAACTATGCTAGCACTGAGCTTTTAAGAACACCTCTACACCTCAATGAGTACGTAGCTACACTAGCATTGAGTTTTTAAAAGCACCTCTGTGCCTCAGTGAGCACGTAGCTATGCTGGCATTGAGTTTTTAAGAGTGCCTCTATGCCTCAATGAGTAGGCAACTATGCCAACATTGAGTTTTTAAAAGTGCCTCCACACCTCAACAAGCACGTAGCTATGCTAGCATTGAATTTTTAAGAGTGCCTCCACGCCTCAGCTAGCACACAGCTATGCCAGCATTGAGTTTTTAAGAGTGCTTCTACACCTCAGTGAGCACGTAGCTATGCTGGCATTGAGTTTTTAAAAGTGCCTTCATGCCTCAGTGAGCATGCAACTACACTGGCATTGAGTTTTTAAGAATGCCTCCTCATCTTAGCGAGCACGCAACTATGCTTGCATACTGGATTTGTACATTATAATTAGCAAAACAAAATTATACTTTGATAAAGGCAATAAATAAAGTAACTAAAGAACATTATCAATATATAATCTGAACTGAAGCTCCTCGCTCTTGACTAGGATCTTACTAGGGATGTTGAGATCGTAGCTCTGTAAGTTGCATCACATACCCTTGCAGGCACCCTCTTTTGGCAAGGTCTTCTATCGTGTCTTTTAATGTCTAACATTCCAAGGTGTTGTGTCTAACCTCATTGTGGTAGATGTAGAATTTGTCTTTAGTTTTGTGCTAACTAAGAGTCCATTGAGACTTGGGCTTTCCAAAATCTTCTCTATCTCGCTCAGCTAGAAATATCCTATCTTGGGTGTTAGATAGAATACTGTAGCTTTCGTGGCAACCTGGGTATCGAGGATGCTCATCCTTGCTCTTCTTAATGATCTGAAGATCAAGGCCACCCTTTCCTTCTTTGTGGTTGCTCTTCCTCTTATTCTGATCTAAGTTGCTCAAATCAAAACTCTTCAAGCTAAAAGTTTCATCCCATCTGGCTTGCCTCATAGCTCGATCGTAAAAATCCACAAGATGCTTCATCGGTGACTTGTAAATGCTTTTGTATAGCTTCTTGTCATTGTGGAGTCCCATAGAGATTGTTGCCAAAATAGTTTCTTCTGAAGGATTTTCTACATTATTAACCTCATGTCTGAATTGAGAGATGTAGTCCTTCAATGACTCTTCTTTTCATTGGAAAATCATAGCGAGGTGGTAAGGTGGAGTGAGCTATCTTTTCAATGCTTGATACAAGTCAATAAATTTCTTCTAACATTCTTCCTAGCTGCCTATTTTGCAAGCTGGAAGACTTCTAAACCATATCAGAGGTGAGCTCCCTAGTGTTGTTAGGAAGACACGACATTTCACGAAGGGATTGATCGTCATGAGATCCATCTGGACATTGAACACGTCTAGGTGATCATACGAGTTTCTATCCCCATCATAGAGTGAGATTGAGGGAACTTTGAACTTTGGGGGAAGGGATTACACTACAATTTCTTCGGTGAATGGTGACCTCACTTCATAGCAAGCTCATTTATCTGGAGCTCAAAGACATTCTTCAAGTTGATTCACCCTCTAAAATAACTCTTCTACAAGTAGGTCTCATATTAGAGACTATTGATTCTCCTAGTTATGGTTGCAATGACCTGGAATATGCTCTTCACCACCCTTACCTAAATGCCTGGCTTGGAGCTACTGGTGATCATTTCCAAGTGTGACAACTTTAGCTTGTCTTTGCAAACCCTGAGCTTGGCTTTGCACAAATGTGGTGACCACTTTGATTAGCTCTCCCATCATATTTTCTAGCTTCTCCAAGTGTTGAAGCTAGACTTGGAGTCCTTCACTCCCATTCACAATGGTGACAGGTTGAAAGGAGCAAGCTGGGGGTAGAAAGGTAGCGGCACCTATAACAAGGGCTGTGAAGAATTCGTCAAAGAAATGTGACCCTCAGGTAGGTCAACTTGAGCACTTGAAGCTTTTGTAGTTCTCCCTTTAGCCATCATAACTAAACAAAGGATTAAATAGAAGACAAAGGATCAACCAATACATAGATGGATCCCACTAGGCATGCCAAAATGTTGATGGTGAATTTCAGTTAAACCCAAATCCAGCCAATAGAAAGGGTTCTTTTAGGATCTAAGCTATTTCCCAGTTGTCTAGGCTGTAGGAGATGAAAGACTGTGGGAGGGAGAAGGAGAAGAAGTGAGACATGAAGGTTTAACATGGTTCAGCTAAATCCAGATGGCACCGGACCCTACATCCACAGAGATGTTTTTATTAATTTGAAAGAGTTTTTACAAAGCTTTGGCTATGGTTATTAGCAAAGTTTCTACTAGTATTCTATTACTTTCTTTCTTACTTTCTTCCTTCCTCTCTTTATAATGGCTCTAGCCCCCCATTTATAGAAGCATAGAGGGGTATAAATGGAAATAAATAAACTATACATCTGTTACATCAAATATTAAATGAACAAGACTACCTAGAGCATTTTAAACTGGCTTCTGTAGGTTACTTTCTATGCATGGGACCTAATGGTTGTATTTTGCAAAATGGTGGTGCAAGTTATCTATTGGCCTTATGCTCGACCTTAGCTAGCTTCTGGCTAGGTAAGACTTCATCCTAGCAAGCTGGAGCTCATGCACTAAGACTGCGCGGGTTCATGACCTCGAGCTCGTTCATCTAGCAAGCTCGGGTCCTTAGCGAGCTGGGGACTCCCTGCACAGTGACCTCATGGTCTAGCAAACTCATTCTTTTTGCTAGACTTGGGCTTCTGCTAGCCCACTTCATAAAGCTGACTTCTCCTTACAATAGTTTTCCAATTAATGAAAGTAAATTTCATTATGTGCGTCACTTATATTTTGAAAAATACTCCAATTTCTTTCACACTTAAATACACTATAAGTAAGGCTTAGGACTTTATTTGCAAAAGATTGCAAATTAGAAGATGATAAACCATATGTACCCTACTAATTAGTTGATAATAGAGTTGTTATCAAGTTAGATAATCAATCAAATTATAGTATAGAAGAAGAAAAAAAATAAGATAGTTGATAGCCACAATAAGAGGATTTTTTTTTCACCTAGTGATTGTATTGTTCTTTGCCTCATAGCTATTGGCTACCCAAAAATACCTTCACCATGTCTATACTTAGTCAACTCTTTTGAAATCTTATCTTGAGTGTTAACATTAGGAACTAATCTTTGAATGCATTATTAACAAGCCCATGTTCACTTCTTCTTTATCAATATTTGGATTTGTATAAAAAAATTCTAGATTCAAGAAATATCCAACTGCATACAAAGGACGATGAAGTTACACTTCCCATCTTTGATCAATAATTTTAAAAACATCCCTATATTTAGTTTCATCATCATTAAAGGTACACGCAACAACTTCCTTAGCTTTATCCATAGCTTCACAGTTGTAACCCATTGCAAGCTTCCTCTCACCATCAACCAATCTAAGTACAAGAATTAAAGGGCTAGCCACCTTCAAAAAATAGGAAACATGGTTCCAAAATGATGGAGTGCGCACAATTGTGGCCACTTTTTTCCCTTGTTACTTTGATGCCCATTTACTTTTTTTTCCACTCCTCTGATAAGAACATCTTCTTCAAATTTTCTTTTTGTTGATAAATACTAGAGAGAGTAATGAAGGTAGTAGTAAATCTAGTTTTTGTAGGCTGAAGTACCTCATCATATTCAATAACCCAACATGGTTATATATATAGCCATTTAGTGACACTGCCTTCTTCATGGTATTAGATAGAAGTGGAATTTTCCAAATGTCCTTAACATTAAATCCAAGCAATGAGCTATGCATGGAGTCCAATATAAATGTGGATAAGTTGTAATCAATAATTTTCTTGTTAGAAGTATCCAATAATTTATAGAAGTTAAGGATTTAATAATTGAACTAAAAGTGTAAAGCCTACAAGGTAAAAGATATTCATGGTGTTAGAAACTTGTTAGCATAAACATTGTTTGAGACACTATCAGTGACAACTTGAACCACATTGTTTGGTCTAATCTTTTGGACAAATTTATCAAGCA
Source organism: Saraca asoca (assembly GCA_026873985.1). Classification (NCBI taxonomy): domain Eukaryota; kingdom Viridiplantae; phylum Streptophyta; class Magnoliopsida; order Fabales; family Fabaceae; genus Saraca; species Saraca asoca. The sequence continues at coordinate 516 of JANHAO010012854.1, read as the reverse complement.
ATTCAAACATCTTTTATCCAGTTTTAGCAAAAGATGAAGCATCAATAGATTCTAAGAAGATAGTTCCTTTAGGACTATTGACTAAAAAATTAATCAAAGTCTTTTCTCTTTTGTCTTTCCAACCATCCACCATGATAGAACATCCTATTTTAGCCTACTTCTCCTTATATTCACTCAAAATTTTATGTATGTGCTTTAATTTTTTGTTAAGGTATGAAACTTTCACCTCATGATATAAAGGTGGTTTCATACTAGGACCATATGCACTAACTGCCTCAATTATGGCAATAAAACTAGGATAGTTAATAGCATTGAAGGGGATTCTTGCATCATACATCCACCTTGAAAATGCTCTAACTACTTTTTCCTTTGACTCCTTTTTGTAAGCATCATCAATAGTTGTTTGTTTTCCTTTTGCAATGTTTCTTTGTTGCACTACTTCTTTTGGATCCAAAGTAAAATATGAATCCATTAGTCCTTTAGCCTTTGCCTTCTTCTTTTGAGGAAAGGGAGGCA
>JANHAO010012853.1:0-16143 GCA_026873985.1 Saraca asoca | reverse complement strand
TTTATTTGATGTAACACAACTGTAGCTAGCATTTATTGCATGTAACCTCTCCTTCTTCTATAAATAGGATTTCTTTGTTAGCAGGAAAAGGGGGGAATCTTGTAAACAGAAGCTTCTACAAATTATCAATAAAACTTCTGTCGTGGACGTAGGGTCTGGTACTGCTCGGATTTGGTTGAACCAAGTTAAAAACACTGTCTTTCTTTCCCTCTCTTCCTCTTGACCATCTTCCACAACACTTTAAGGGTGGCATCAATTCTTGAAACCCACATCCTGTTGGCCGAAGTTCTAGACCTCCATACGAGTCGAATTTCGACGACAACAGAGATTATGGTTGTTGAACGAATAAGCATATCTTCACGGCTATATTTATATTTATATATGTACTTTCAAGCATGATTTTTAGATAGGGTCTTTCAGTATTCATGGGATTGTCTATTCACTGAGTTTCTATGAAACTCATTCCTTTCTTTTCCATGTTTTTCAGAGTCAAAAGATATTCCTTCAGTTGTTCCACATCCTCTAGTTCTAGATTTGCTCACTAATTGAGTGGATCACGTCCTACGGAGATTAAAGATATATAAATGGTGTTACATTGGCAGTTGGGTTAATAGTATTGCATATGTGTTTTGTTTGGATTAAGCCCAATAGATATAGTCTTATGATGCTTGGGTTGTTGTAAACTTGATTTTGTTGTATAGGTTCTGTATAGGACATGTAGTCCTTTTGTTGTTGTGTAGGCTTTGCACCCGGACGTCTGAAAAATAGAAGGAACTTTGTCAGATTTCTGATAGAAATTAGTATGTGATCTATATTAGTATAAATGTGTATATTTGGTATATTTTCTTGCATGGTCAGGCTTGTAAAAGGTTTCCTAATGGTGACCTTCTACGTTGGTCATATTTCATAAATTAGGGCATGACAAAAACATTTATATGTTAAGTACCAATTTATATGAGAGAAGATATGTGAACACATGGCTTGTATTTAACATATTTCCACGAATCATATGCTTATGGATTCACTAACCAAAGGCTTAGCAATTGGAATGTATCATGATCATGTAATTAATATGGGTTTAGCTAAGTCTTTTAATGTTATGGGTTGGTGGAAGTATTGTATTTGATGTAATTATATTAAATTGTTGTTTATCTTTAGATATATATATCAATGAAATATTCATGATGTTATCACATATTATTGGTTGTCCACATTTTTTCTAGATATAGCATATCATTAGAGACATTTAGATCCTGTCTCACTATTGTATTAAGAATATTGATTCTTAATTGGCATCTTAGGTAAATGTTAGGACTATTTTATGTAAATTTACATATAGTCACGTTTATTGTTATGTAAATTTTGTTATGCACATCTTATATTAAATTTTGTTCAGCAAGATATAAGTGTACAATGTATATGACTTTCATATCCCTATCGGATATAATCTTTTGCACTAATGGATGTTAATGATCTCAATTTAGACCTATAATCCTAGTTAGTTGCATTCCATCCCATTAGATTATAGACATTATTCTCCCCTTTAGTGTAAAGACTAGGGTTTCAAAGGAAGAGTAAATTTACCAAAGAGAAATCGATATCGGAGTTAGCCTATCATAGCATCTCAATATCCTATCATCGATTAGATTTTGAACCTAGGTAATTTTAACACCTAATTTTAATTTATCTATTTGTATTCCATTTATATCATGATAACATAATTTGATCGATCCAATATCTACACAATTTTTAACATATTAGTAAATGTAATTCACATAAATTAAATACAATAACTAAGCACAAGTTTTAGATTTTATGTCATTAAATAGGGATTCACTTAATATACATTAAGTATCTAGTGTAATGAAAATTGAGTTTTATATAGATTACAATAAATTTGGGAAAGGGAAGAAAAAAATTAAAAAAAAAAAGAAAAAGAAATGAAATGAATTATGAGGGCCATTAAAAACTATTTTAAATTATAAAGACCTAATTCTAAATTTTAGTAAATCTGGTCAGCAAATTATTTATTATATTAGTAAGAATTAAAGGAATACTGATAATAAGGAACCAATTAAAAATAATTTTAAACTATAATGATCAAATTTTAAATTTTAAAACTACATAGACCTATTTCGAAAAAATTGAAATTATAAAGACATGGAGTGCAATTTAACCTTAAGTAAAATACATTATGGCCTGAAAATATTCAGCCCAAATAGAAGCAAAACAATATGCCTTGCCCTTCAAAATTTTGGGCTCATAGAAAGAGTATTTAAGTGTGGCCCCGACCAATTGGGTCAGACTTGGCAGACCAGAAAGAAGAAACCGGGTCGGACGTAGCCAGCCTGGAACCATTTTGTAATTACTGGTCTATTTTGGAAAATAAAAAATTATCATGCAATTTCAAATAGAATAAATCTTAATTCACATCTACAAGTGAAAATCACACTATCTAATAAGAGGTGTGAGATTTATAATGAGATTTATTTTCTATAAGATGTAAGAGTGATAATAAGAAATAAGATGTGAGAATAATAGAAATGATTCAATCGTGGCCATAACATGGATTATTCATATACGTGAAGGTCAACTATGCACTTTTGTTTAATTTTCAATATGACTTCTTACTATGTTATGTAGCTCAAAATTCCATCCAAGGGGTAAATGGATTTAAGGATTTGCTAGTGTGAAAAAACCATTTTAAAAAATTTCTTCAATATTTTTTACAATTTCAAAATTTAGGAAATAAATTATCGATAATTTTATCAGCTATCACAGTCAAAATTTAATTTCTTAGCTACTCAACATCAAGAAAAATGATAATGAATATAAAAATTATAAAATGTAAAAGACAAAATAAATGTAGAAAATTAAAGAGTGAAGAATTAGAGAGATCAAATATAAGATTTATATTGATTTAACCTTGGAGATCCACTCTAAAAATTATATTCACTCTTCAAGTTTAACTAAGCTTGGTTCTACTATATGAAAATTCTTCCAAATTTGAACCTATCACTTGAAAAAGCTTCTACAACGATTACAACACCCAAGCAATTAAATCCTTTTGAGATTCTCCGATCAAAGCGCTTCACTTAAGAGATTTTTTACTCTTCTTGACTTAGGATTTCCTCACTAATTGAAGCTTTCTAGATTGAGGATTGCTCAAATTTAATTTAAAATCAAACAAAGAAGAAATCAATTGAAGTTTGGAGTAGAAGGAGTGTTTTTACCTCTAAGAGTGATAGAAAATCGCATTTAAGATGTGTGGAAATGATTTATATAGTAAGAAAACTATTAGATACAAAAATCAACTATTAATTCAAAATTTACTCTAGGAAAATGATTCTTAGGGTAAAATTTCAAATGGGAATTGGTTCACTCAGAATGTAAGATTTTTGGTGTAAAACTTTCAACATTGGAATCAATTTTTGTGCACATAATTTTTTAAATTGAAATCGATTATCTCAAGATGTAAGGCACTCGAGCTAAAACTTAAAACATGGGAATCAATTTTCAAGCATCTTTGTTTCATAGGGGGTTTAGGGTTTAGTTAAAACATGGGAATTGATTCTCAAGCACTCTTGTTTCACAGAGGCTGTAAGAGTCGATTTTGGAATGGATTCCTTTCCTATTTTTGATTAAGGATCTTTTTTTAAAAAAAAAAAAATTGGATAGGAATCTATTATAGAATAAATTCCTTCATCAAAACTTGACTACATAATGTTTTTGAAATGATTTTTGATCAAAACCTTTCAATTAGTTTTCAAAACATTTTTTTCAACTAAAAACGATATATATTTCTTAGAAATAAAATTTATAAAAAATTTTGATACCATAAGAAAAAATATTTTGAGGAAATTTTCTAAAATTCTTGAAGCAAATATCAACCAAAAAATTAATTTTAAAACTTGAGCTAAATTTATTAAATCTCTAAATCTTTACAAAAAATATTTTTAGGTCTAAACTAAATTTTCAATAATATCTTTAAGCTCTAATATAATATCACTAAAAATAATCATAATAAATATATCTAGAATATTTGTCTTCATAAAAATTAATTAATAAAATATTTGTAATAGGAACTAGCATAACGTGATATAATTATAATGGTAGTGGATTTTGTCAACTACGGCAATATAATTTATTTAAAGAGACATTCTTATATTTCCACCATCATTACAACTTTTCCACAGCAAGTCGCTTTCTTAGCTGCTGTGGTTAACAGTAGCATAAGACTCATCCTTTGGTTTCTCCTATTTCATAGGGTCTGTGCTTGGAGAATTCTTTCCTGTTGTTTTCATTTGTATTTATAATTTATTTATGGTAGTTTAATTGTAGTTGACTTAAGCTGTACATGAAACGCTATCACATAATTTATAGATGTTTTTTTAACTACAATGAGATAATATAAATATAAAAAAATATGAAATAAATAATTATTATTTTTTGTATTGATGATATAAATATAATTAAATTGTTTATGCATGAAAGATAAATTTTTTTGTATTATTATTGTTGAGTTGGAAATGAGTATTTTCTTCTTCATAGCCAAATTCAATCCCAGCTATCTGGAATACTCTGTTTGTGCTGTCGTAGACTGTCAAGAGTTTCTTTGGTCTGAATAGTGGAATTTTGTTAATTGCATCCTGTAAAAACCAATATTTTGGTAGTCTCATCCACCCCTTTTTATCTCGATAATTTAGAATATTAAAAGCTGGTGTAGACTTGTTATTCTCGAATCATTAAAATTAATAATTTCGTTTCTGAAATTATAAAATAGTGATAAAATAATTTTTAAATTATAAAAATAATTATGATAATTTAAATAATATTTTATTTATATATTTTTATCATTTTCTCATATTATTTAGAAATAAAATTATATATATGAAGAATTAAAATTATATAAATAAAATATTATTATGATTATTTTTATAATTTAAAGATAATTTTATTAATATTTTATACTTTCAGAAATAAAATTATTAATTTTATGGGGAAAAAAAAAAAGATGCAAGGAGGGGATAAGAAAAGGGTTTCTTTCTATATAATGGTATTCGCCAATCTAGATAACAACTTGGTTGACATTGACATTGAGCACTGAAAGCTATAGGCTTTAATTAAATAAGATGCTTGCTTGACGAAACCTAACACTTCAAATCTGATAAAGCACATTTTATGACCATTTCTTGTGAATCACTGTGGTTTATATATGCTGACTTTTCTAAGTACCTTGTATCTCAACCCTCATCCTCAATGGTCTTTTTTGAATTAAATGTGACTCATATCTGTTACAATAAAATATTGTTGACCCATTAAAACCTAGTCTGCTAAGGATGCTTTTTATTGACACTGTAATTGACTTCTAAAATTTATATCTCTGCAATTGGTCTACACCGACTGAGATTGTGCATTTCTTATCTTTTGGTTCGGATTCAGATATCTTATGTGCGCCTCTAACATTATTTGGTTTTCCAAACAATTAAAACATGTTATCAAGATAGATTCGTAAGCAGACTGGGTAATGAATAATGATAAAGAAATGCATTTTGTTTTTTTATAATTTGGAAACTGATTGGCTATCTCTCCATTATTTTTGAGGAATATGTACAAATTAAACACAAATCAATCTTATATTTGAAGAAATTCATTCTTGTTTCAAAAGTTTCTTTGTTGAAGCATCCACAGTTATTAGTGAAAGAACACTTAGAAATTAATGGATGATAAAGAGAGGATTTGAACCCCTCCTCCTGATTCCCAATTGATATTCATCACCAATGGATAAACATGCCTTTAACTTGTAGACATTTCTTTCATTGACTTGTGAGAGGGGCAGCATCTAGGAAAAAGACCTTTTTTTTTTGTTTAAGATTTTTGCACAAAATTTTAGATCTCATTATCTATAATTTGAGACAGATGTAATTAATAAATACTAAAATGCTTTTAACTTATTTATCAGTTATTTTATTTTCAACTTAATTCATGATGTAAAAACATATCAATCATAATAAATTAAGGGATTTTTAAGAAAATTCTTTGTGACTTGACAATATAAGGTAATCTTTGCAATTTATATTGATTGAATACACATGGTGCATTTTATTACACATTTAGGATTATCACCAATGCTAATACGACAGGATTCTGAGAATAAAAATGAGAGGAATCAGCAGTAGAACCACACAATGGAGAACCTAATTCTTAGCACCACTATGAAATGGACAAACCAATGACGTCTTTAAAACTGCACGTTGTGAGAGAATAATATAAGAAATGAATAATTGTGCAAGTGGAAGTGGATGACTGAATCAAACAGCAACAGGTGTGCCCGCCTTTGAATTCGTCCATTCCTAACTTGAGTTTTTATTGGGTAATGCTGAGGTCAACCAGACTTTTCCATATATTCCCTCCCATCACCTATATTCTCTCCAAAAAAAAAAATCAAGAATCGTTCAAACTTTAGAGAGTTATTCTGTTCTCTGGTCCACCGCACACTCCATTAAGATCATAGCATAATTTTAAGTTGCAAAAGTCGACGTTGAAAGAAAAGTTACAGAAAGCAAAACATCGACGTAACATCGCAATTTAATACTATGCATCAAAGTAAACAATGGTGGACCTGCTCAAACCAACAGCACCGTGTTGCAATATAAATGTATCCTTAATGACAAGTTCAAAATGGAAAACACTCAGACAGGTCTCGAAAACTTTTAAATTTACTATACACAGAAATTTTAACCACTGATTTAGTGAAAAGAGAAATAAACACAATGTATCAATCAATCTGAGTGACTTGAATAAACACAAGACAACATAATGTGCCAGAAGGGAGGGAGAGGCGAATTCAAATAACTAAAAAAAATTCTTTAGATCAGAACAAATTGAAGCAGGGCAATTGCAAGAATATACACTCTTGAGAAATGATAATATAATTTTTTACAATGACAACAATAAGCTTCTTTCCCTATTGGTGCATCTTATGGAAGCCTCTTGAACCTCTTGATTGGTAAAGCTCCAATCTACTCTTGGCCTCTTGTAACAATGCCTCAAGTGTTTCATCCTGCGTTACGTTGGCTTGCTTGGATGCCCATTCAAGCACTGTGAGCACCTCAGCCTGAGCAAGTTCTTCACTATCTGGTACATGCAATGCAATGTAGCATAATAAAACTACTGCTGAAATTTGAACAATTTGTTCTCCAAAATATACAAGCTGAACCAAATGCTTTGCCCCATCTGCGCTTATAATCGCCTTGGAGTGATCAGCATGGAGGTAATTCTCCGTGCAGGCGAATTTTGTGAGAGCAATTGATGCCTCTCTTGATACTTCGGCCTCTCTTTCGTCCAGAAGTTTTACTAATGGAGCAATGATTCTTGTCTCAGTTGCTCTAAATGTCCTTGCCAAATTGCCTATAGCCTTGATGCAAGGAATAAGGAGGTCTGAATCAGCTTTCTCAATGATTTTAAGCAATTGATCAACAACTGCTTTGCAAGCAGGAGAATTCGGCTTGAAAGCCGACCTTCTCAACTCAGCATCTTTTTCCGCCACAGCTGTAATCTCCATAATCGCCATAGCAGAATTGTACTGGACATCTTCATGCCCTTTCTCAAGCAGAACTGCGAAGCACAACAGAGCTCTTGATTCCGTGATGCTACGACAAATGGGCGAGTTTCCCTCAGCCAAGTGCCAGAGAGCTCTAGCCGCCATTGCCTTCATATTAGCCTTAGTCTCAGGACCTTCAAGTTCCCTTCCTTTCATGTTAATTCCAGAATGTGAATAATTCTGATGGTGATGAGTTTGGTGATTCTGCTTACCATTACTAAGGCCATTGCTCTTGGGTTGGTGGGCCTGGGACTTCTGATTTGCTCCATTGCTTTGATTAGACTGCTTGGTTGCAAAATTCATTGCCATTGTATCTGTCACCACAGAATGCATACGACTTGGTGTTTTATTTCCCAAAGGATGCGGAATTCGGCTCTGATGCTGCTTATCATCATCTTCATAGGCCTTCTTCATATTATTGACCTTAGAATCATTATTTGCCATCACAACTGCATGAATTGAAGTGGGCTTGATAGTGGCAATGGCATACTTACTGTGTTCCTGGATTGTTTCAAATGCAAGATGGCTGACAAGTAAGCGAATGATATTGTGCTGAGCAAAAAGATCTTGGCATTTGGAGTAATTCGCAGCAAGCTCAGACACAGCCCAAGCCACCACAGCCTGTACCTTCATCGGACCTTCTTTGAGGATTTTCGCAAACACTGGGCAGACACCGGCATGGATCATCTGCTCCACGCTTTCCGGGTCACGACCCAGCAGCCCGATTGCTCTGGCGGCATGCTCTTGACCTTCCATCTTACCCTCTTTGATCAATTTCAGCAACGGTCCCACCCCACCTTCCTCGATTATCAACTTTCCGTACCGATCATTGTCCTGAGCAAGTGAAACCAGCGAAGCCGCCGCGTCGGGTCGGTCTTCGAGCGAGCCAGTATAGAGAATTGCAATATGTTCCCATATTAAGCATAAAATCGGTTCGTTTGCCGCAATAGGAGGAAGACCCAGATACTCGTCGCCACGATCCTCCGCCGGAGCGGACACGCGCAGGAGCCAGGATACGTCGCCGATGGAATTCTCGAGCTGGGAAGACATTTTGCGGAACGCGGCGGCGGGGATGATGGTGAAGACGCGCTTCATGAGTCCATTGGCGCGGCATTTCAGAACCAACGACAGAGCTTTGTCGAGGACCTGTTCGGTGTCATCGATGATCCGCCGCGTCGGGCGCTCGTAGAGGTCGGAGCTTGCTCTGGCCGCTTGCCGGAGAAGCGCGGCGAGCTTCTCGGTTTTGGATTTGAGCTCTGCACACTCCTGCTTGAACGAAGCGCTGGCTTCATCGGCGGCCTTGGCGACTTGGTCTGCTAACTGGATCGGCTTTGCTAAGATTTGCTTCACTCTGTCCGCCATGGATGCCAAGGCGGACCCAGAACCAAAATTTCTATTTTATTAACTATAAGAGCAAAGTTTCAAACTTTATCGAGTAAGAGAGTGATTGGATCGAAGAGAAGAAAAGGGGTTGATTTACTTGACCTTCAATTTCGGCTTTGATAGAGGCAAATGATAGAAAACGGTAAGGTGGTTGAAACTTGAAAGGTGGCTCGGAAATGGTATGAACTGGATTTTGTCTGTGAATGGATCAGGTATATAAGAGAAGCATACAGAGACTGGAAAATGAAAACGATGTGGGGGCTTTAGGTTTGGTGTGGGGTTTGTGCGTATGATGAGCAGCAAACGGCTACAGAAAAATCAGAGAATGGAAGGAGTAAAAGAATCTTTAACGGTGGGCGAAATTTACAAGGTCAAACGCGGTTTCTTCATCATTTATAACCTTGGCTTTGCCAGCTGGGTTTAGTATTAGCCTGTCTTAAGACTATGAATCAAACTAAAGCAGATTGATAACCTCAAAAGGCAAGAGCAGTCTTTTTCACCAACCCCACCAATAGATCCAAGTCCAATCCTTTCTCTCCTTACTTCCCTGAATTTGAGCAGTCCATATGGTATGTACACGTGGCTTAAGACTTTACCTGATTGGCCTGTAAGTTTCCCAGCAGATTTTTTTTTTTGTGTGTGTGAATAAAAGTTCTGCTTGCCATTTCAGTTGAAAAGACGAGCCAATCATAGTAAAAACATTTTTCAAAACTCTACAACGTGGATTGAGGGAAACTGTTAAGTGGGCCCTTACAAAAACCTATCTTTTATGGAAGGTTGATAAGTCATCTGTTGCTTCTTTTTAATTTCCTTCTTCCTTATTACAGTTTCTTTTGAATGAAGTCTGGTGATATTTTTTTTTTTGATAATTTAAGAATTGTTGTCTATTATATTCAATGGACACAGACGATTTTAAAGTCGAAGTCGAATTTGGTGATGACTTATGTTGCTAACTTGCTTGACTTAATAAAATGTGCATTATTGAACAAACTTAATTGAATTTACATATTTGAGGTATGGCTCTTACATCTAATGTTGGACTTTCCGGTCATTTTTATTTATGATCAAAGCATAATTCCCAACCCAAAGAAAATGATATATTTCAATCTGTATTTAAAAAAATATGAATTGTTATTTCATAGGAAACAATACAATTTATTTTTATGTAGTATGTTCTAAATTTACTTTTTCTATATATCATTTAAAGTATGATCCACCAGTGATTTATTTTATTAATGTTTTATCTACTTCAATTATTTTTTTTTATTAAAAACATACTAAATTTTTGATTAATTAAAGCTACAAAAATTATGAAGTTAAGATTATATGAATTTTAGATCGAACAATTATTAAATTTCAACTATGATTCTATACATCATTTTATAAATCAAATAATCCATTCATAAAACATTGTTTATTATAACTTTACTTGATTGGTTCAATGTTGTGATTTTAATTGATAAAAAAGAAAAATCATGTGATAAAATATGTAAATTTTATTTATTTTTTTTGGAAGAAAATTATTTTAATTAGACAAAATATTAATGAAACAAAGTATAAGTATTAACTTCAATACTTTAAATCATATATATACAAAGTAAACTTTAGTCATAAATAAGTGAACATATCGGATTTAATGGGAATGACATGGAATTGGCTTAATTTTATCTAGAATTGCCTGTGACTGATACAAAAAAGATGAAAAATAATCTGATTGGGATTCACTCATAATAGTCCAATTCAACAAAAGTTTAATATTAATAAGTATTGGTACGTTGAATTCATGAATTAACTTATTAATCTAATAACATATAATAAATAATTAGAATAAATGAACAAATTTATCCTTAAAAGATTATATTAACATCAAATTGGTTTTCAAATTTATTTTAACATTAAATTAATCAAATTTTGTTTAAATTAAGATCAATTTTGTCTTGCCGTTAATATTTTTATTTTCTTTTTTAGGTGACAGTTTTTTTGACTTTATTTTAATTACATAATCCCATGTAATATTGTTGATCTAGATAATAAAACAAAAATAAATCCTTTTAATTTAATATTTTTATGAAAAAGAAAATTCTTATTTGAAATTAAAATTTTTAATTCCTAAAATCCAACCTTTATTTTCACTTCCTCCATCACCCTAATGTAGGAAAAGTCGTTGTGAACACTAACAGAGATGAAGCCGTTGTGGACACACCGTGTGCTTAAAAAATGCAAGAGAAAGATAGTCCAAACAAAGTCACTAAGTTTGCAGATTTTGACAAAGAAAAATGCATCTCATTTATCAAAACTGTTATGAGATTGTTTGCCACTGCTGCTATTCCCATTATCTCAAATGCTTGAAGCCCTGAAATTATATATATAGGAACACCACAGTAACATATATTATGCCAGAAAATCATTAAATTAATGAATAACTGATTAAGAGGCTTTGAACCACTAACTGCATTTATCATTTTCTTTATCAATTCAACTGTTAAGCGTTAACTAAGAAATATTGAGGTGGGTTATTTAATTAGTATATATATTAATTGCTGTCTGAAAGCCAGAAACCACCCAATTTGGTAGTTGCTGCTGTAACTTGAAAGTCTTTAATTCTAAGCAGTTGGCAAATTTTGACTAAATTTCTTCCACTCGATCTGTTTTCTTAATTCCAGAAACACTATTACTGGTGTGTTTGGATAGGGAAAAAAAAAAAAAACACAAAATGGAAGATAATAGAAAACCTTGGGAGTCCTTTAGCACCTTAAGGAGTCCGGCCTTCAGCTCATTTCAATAACTTCTGTTACAGTTTAACTCACTCAAATTTCAATGGCTAAAGAACAAGGAGAGCACAACAAAAATAACGGAGAGTTTAGAAATTTAAGAATTTACTTTCTCTTAGGCCTTTTGAAACAAATAAAAAATTAATTTTTCAATTTAGTATTTTTTTATTTTAAAATTGCCCACATTAAGATTTATTTTGATAGATCTAACTCTCATGTCAGCTTACTAATGGCAACATTAATGTAAGGACCGATTTGACGTCAAGATAAATTTTAGGATTAATTTGATATCAATCAAATTTTTCATGGACTATTTTATTCATTTGTCTAAATAATTAATGTTGGGTTAATATGTGGGTGTCTATATATATAATACTAAATAACTTTGAATATTTGATTAATGAGTTTATATATTTAATATTGTTAATACTATTATTATATAATTTATTAAAATAAATAATTACATTTAATTTTAATAAAATTTTTGCATAATTAAAGTTAAAAAATTTAATAAATAAAATTATGTGATAAAATCATAATCATAAAATTTGAAAACTAACAAAATAATAATAACTACATAAAATAGAAACTATAAATTAAATAAATAAATACTATAAAATATAAATTAGAAAAATAATTTAAAAAGGTGTATAATGGAATAGTTTAATCAATGCTACCTCACTCTCCATCCTGTGTGTTGTTGTGGATCTTGTGTTCCAATGCTTTAATCAATGACGCCCACTTTCCACACCCTATCAATTTGAGTTGCATAAAAAAATTTGAAAAATTGTAATTTTTTATATAAAAAATATATCTTATAATAAAAGTTATGATTATTTTTTACCAATAAGACATAATTCATAATTTAGCATATATTTAATTTGTTCACGAAAAAACATCATTCTTAATGTTTGATATATGCTCTTAATCCTTCTACTCCTTTAGAAGATTAAAATGGTCAATGGATATGGATAAGGATAAGGCGGCCCCTTGGGTTGGATGATATACAACTGATCTTGACTTATAACGGTAAAAAGTATTTTTACTTTATTTTTTTAAGTATTTGACGAACCTTATAAAAATAGTTCAAATTTTGGTATAAATTTCTTTCTAATTTATTTTTAAAAATTATTTCGGGAAACTTATCTTGCAAAAGCTTTTTTTTTTTTTTTACTTATTCAACAGTCAAGATTATAACTTTTTTGGACTAAAATATCTTTCCAATAACAACCAATTTACCATCCTTATTCCTGTAAAACAAAACGGAATAGGTGCTAGTGCCATTGCCTTCAACACTTGGAAAGAATTTGTTTCGACTACAATTGATGCTGTCACACACAAAAAATTCTACCATGCCAGAATTTGCAACTAAAAAGGAAAAAAAAGTGCCTTCGCTGATTTATATAAAGGGAAAAACATACTTTATATTTTTTGAAGTTTCGTAGAGTAATAAATTAACTGTTTAAATTTTAAAAATTTACAAATTACACATTCATCTTTAAACAAATTAAAAATTATCTCTTAAGATTTAAAGAAAATTATGAAAATATTAATCAACTATTAATTTTAACTATAAACCAATAAATATGTTGTATATGCATTGTTGTTGTCTCATTTTTTCTTTTAAAAGGCATAAAGCCTACACTAAATGTATTATTAGTTCTAATTATTTTTCAAACTTATATTATAAAGAACATATATTTTTTTATAATAAAATAAAATATTTAATTTAAGTATCATCCTTATAAGTAAAGAAATAAATCTATTAATAAAATATATACAATATTTTTATTAATTTTTATAGTTAATATTAATAACAAATTAATGTTTTCTTAAAACTTTAAGTAAGTAATTTTTAATTCTTTTTTAATTTAAGGTGTAATGTATAAATTTTTAAAGTTAAAGGGGAAAATTCACTGCTTAATGAAAATTTAAAGTATATTTTTTTATACAAATAATTAAAGTAAAGGAGATTTCTACGGTGTACATAGTGATTTTGGGTCCTAGGAATTTATAGTCAATAAATTATGATATATGTATAATTTATTTTTTAATAAATTGTTTTAAATTTTTAATTCAATGTGAAAAATTAAAAATTCCAAAATAAATATTTAGCTAATCGACGTTGGGGTAAAAAAAAAAATGTAAATACTACCTTCCACTTCCAATTTTATAACCTCCATTGCATAACCATCGATCTTTAATCCCACCATTGTATAACCATCCTTATTCTTGACCATTAATCTTTAGCCCCACCAGAAATGTACTTGAGCTTTGATTCTTCAAGCCATACTTTCCACCATGGTATAAGAACTCCTACAAAAATATAATGATGTCAAAGTTGTCCCTTGAAGAACTCAAATTGGAACAAGATCAACCAACACAAATTTGTCAAAAAAAATTTAAAAGATGACGATTGCATTTGCACCAAACACATATTCAAATTTACAGTTGATTTCAAAAATTAAAAAAAAAAAAAGGATGTAAACACTAATATAAATTTCTATAAGCAATATTGACAAAATCTATAGATCAAAGTGAGAAATTCTTTCGTTAATGAGAATATATTTTTAATATTTAAAGTGAATTAAACATTTTTAATAAAGATATGAAAGTTTAATTACTTTACTTTTTAAATACTAAGATAAAATATAATTATATTATAGTATAAATAATAATAACAACAATTATGATAATAGTAATATATTTGATTTTAACTGATTATGATAGTGAAATTAATATTTAATAAGTAATGAAATGTTTAATCCATTTGAAATCACCTTATAAATTACGGTATAGGATTGGGATTGGGACAGGATAACTCGATTAAAAAAAAAAGGTAATATGATTTGAAACTGTTGGAGGCATAACTTTTACCTATTAAACTAATTTTATAGGATTAGGTTAGTCTATTTTTTACAAAATTAATTACGTGTATATTCTCGTTGCTCAAATTTGATAGCTAGGTTCACGGGAACTAGGACGGCTTCTTCTTTTTAATCAAAAGGTTAATTGGTTAGTAGATATATGGAGTTCAAATTCTACAGTTGGATAAACTGTCCTTAGTCAAACATATTTTGATTACACCGTGGATCAGGTTCTTATACAAATTTATCAAACTATGGGTGAAAATTGGTGGAAAGTTTACCAACAACCCTATTGATTTAATTTAATAAATTTGAACACATTCTGGTATTTACTTCTAAATTACTATGATGTTTTATTTTTAACCCTTTTAAAAAAAGTTGAAATACTTTGATCTTTTTTAAGTATATCTTTAATTAGAGTGTTTCCTTAATTTAGAAACACTTGACAAAACTATAGTTAATTAATCCTTTCAATCAAGAAATTCTTTATAAATGCTCCTATTTATTGATTTTACCCAAATACTTGTTGCCATTCACATTCTAATTCTATCTGTTCACAGTGGCAAAATACACATTCAAAAGTTCAGATTTGGATAAATTTTATAGATCGTTATTATTATGACATTTTGGTTTCAAAATGAAGTAGTGATCATGTGTTTGTGGCTCAGTGAGCTTGTAGCAATTTATTTATCCCAAAATTTGCAGGATACTAATAATTAATTTTGCTATCTCCAACGTCCAAAATTAAAGAGGAGCCATTTTGAATTTCTTATTGTCAATCAATTGGATTTCTTTTATGCTTCTCTGTGTAACAAAAATCTACTAGGGAATGTTAGACTATGATACTTCCTTTATTGGCCCAGTTTAATATTAATTGAATTTGATCGCAAAAAATAGTATCAAAAGTTCAACAAGAACAGACAAAGTATCAAATGCAAACACAATGACATCATAGAATAAGCACAGGTTGTCGCAGTCGGTGGCAGAAGGCATGTTAAAACAATTGAAACTCTTCAAAAGCATTTTAGTATTCTATATAATATAATATTAACGAAAATTAGAAGTGAGAAGCTTAGAAGCTGAAATGCAAGCTGGCGACTTGAAGAAAATGAATATTTTATATACATGCTGGAAAGATTGGGAACAGCTTTGATCCTTTCTATCTAATTTCTCAATTTTTTTTATTGATTCGGTCCAATCTTTAAAAGAAAGCAATAAATAAACAAATAAAATAAAATAAAATGACGAATTGGGTAGATCGCTGCAAGCTAGGATGAGTGGTTCCCAGGAAGAAACTAAAGTATGATGGGTATCAAGGTGACATCTGTCATGCTTTTCAATCAATTATCATCGTAGTGTTTGTCCATTTCTGCCTTATTTGCTATACTCCTCTCAATTTCCAATCATCATTAACAAACAAAATATTCTCTCGTGTTTTTTTCTTTCCCAATTGAGATGCTTAGCAAAGAATATGAAATTATGTTAGCATAGAATGTAGAAAATTAAAAATATGAGTGCT
>JANHAO010012852.1:0-16146 GCA_026873985.1 Saraca asoca | reverse complement strand
CAAGGGGGCTGAAGGAAAGAAGGCGCCAAGCCCTCGCGCCCAAAATTAGGGTTTCTTCCCCCCCCCCCCCCCCCCCCCCGATACGAGCTCGCTTTGTTGAGAGCGTCTTCGACCTCATTGTCAAAAGGGCAGTAATGACCCTAGGTTAGAGGACCTGGTTCACGAGGTGCAACATTTAGCTAGAAGCTAGGAGCTCACTGAGATTGAGTATAAGACAAGCATACGTAGCTTGCAGACTAAGCAAGCAAGGGCCTACTCGCAGAAAGTAATCTGCAGAAGTCGAATTGCAGGGGTCTATTTAGTCTTGTACATTTATTTTGATGTAACAGAATTACAACTTGTAAAATTGTAATTATAATCTCCTAACCTCTATAAATAAGAGGAGGGAGACCTCTGTAAAATAAGTTAAAAGAAGATACTGTAACGTTGTCGGATTCTCACTAGAATAATAAAATGCTATCGTAGATGTAAGGACCAGTGCTGCCCAATTTTAGCCGAACCACAGTAAAAAAACTCTCTGTGTGTTTGCTGTTTTTCCTCTATTCTTCCTCTTCATCTTTGTTAGTTCAACCAAAAAATTGTTTGAGTTTCAAAAGAAACTTTTAGGTTGGCTAGATTCCGCTAGAACCGAAATCCACTGTTAATATTTCGGTGCCATCTGTGGGAATTTATCTATTCCCTAGTTGATTTCCTGTCCCTTACTTGATTTCTGGTGTAACTGCAATGGCAAGAGGGAGAGCCACCAGAGCTTCAAATGCATTGATTAATCCTCCAGAAGGTCATGTGTCTACAATAGACTCTTTTACTACTTTTGTCATAGGTGTTACAGCTGCCTTGTCCCCAGCCAGCTCTTTTCAACCTACTGCCCCTGCCAACGACTCCGATGGAGTACAAACCTGGCTTTAGTGTCAGGATAGACTGGAAAATATGATGGGAGAACTGACTAAAGCAGTCACCGCACTAGCATAAGTGCAAGCTCGGGGTTTTGCAAAGGCAGAACGAAGCTACTGCACCTAGGAGTGTTCCCCAGTAGCAACAAGTTGGATGTTCGAGTAGAACCAATCAGTCTTCAGGTCGCTACTCACAACAGCAGTCTCCATATCACTGTTTTCACGATCAGGAGAGTCAAAGGGATCAACAATCTTTCGGCCAGTGATGAGGGGTACGGGATCCACTGCTGGAAGAGCTATATCAAAAGATAAACTAATTGGTGAATGTTTTCGAGCTCTGAATGACTGAGCTTGCTATGAGGAGAGGTTGTTATTTTCTAAAGAGATCGAAACGCAATCTCTCCCTCACAAGCTCATAGTCATCGTGATTCCATTGTATAACAGGGACATTGATCCTTATGATCATCAGGACGCGTTTAATGTTCAGATGGATTTACAAACAATTGATCCTCTAGTAAAATGTCGAGTTTTCCCAACTATACTAGAAGGTGTATCTTGGGCTTGGTTCAGAAGCCTTTCAGCTCACTCACTATGTAGCTGGGAAGAATGTCAACAAAAATTTGTCAACTAGTATCGAGCGTTAAAGAGGTAACTCATACCCCTTTATCACCTTGCGATGATCTTCCAGTGTAAGCACAAGTCGTTGAAAGATTATATTGCCAGGTTTAGACTTAAAGCTAACTCAATAGAGAATCCATATGAAGAAACCACTTAGCAATAGTCTCCACGGGACTTTGCAAGCACAAAAATTTATACAAAAGTCTATACAAGTCTTTGGTGAAGGATTTAAGCAAGTTTTATGAATGTGAGCGTCATTGTGAGCGTTTTCTTTTGATTAGGAGCCTGTTAGAATTGTTAAGATTGCTGCTCCACAAGTTGCATCACATAATTTTCCGATCGACCTCTCCTAATCAGATCTTTAATTGCATCTTTGAGTACTCTACATTCTGAAGTGTTATGCCCGACCTTATTATGAGAGGCACAAGACTTGTTGTGTCTCTACACTAGAGGGGACTTTTTATGGGGTTAGGTGTCCCGAAGTCCTCTTTATCCTTTCTCTATTACAAAGATACTATCCTGAGCATTTGATAGGATGCTGTAGTTGTTATGGCAAACTTGATGTTAAGATCACTCATTCCTAGACTTCTTTGCAGTCTGATTGTTGGAGTTGTCGTTTCGACTCTCATTGCTCCTCTTCTTATTTTGGATGGAGCTGCTCACTTCATCCTTCTATCTAGACTTCTTTATGTCAAAGGTGTTTTTCCACCTGATCTGTTTAGCAGCTTGTTCATAAAACTCGTTTAGGTCGCTGACTAGAGATTTGTACACGCTCTATATAGTTTTTCATCCTTGCAAAGTCCTATTGAGATCGCAGTTAGGATACTCTCATTGGATGGACTTTCCATATTGTTGACCTCGTGTCTAAATCAAGTGATGTAGTCTCTTAGCAATTTATTTTTTTGCTGAATGATCATCGTGAGGTGATAGGATGGTGCAAGTTATCTTTTCAGTGCCTTATATTAGTTGATGAATTTTTTCTAGCACTCATCCTAACTATGAATGCTGCGAGCTAGGGGACTTCTGAATCACGTCCGAGTTATATCTCCAGGGGTGTCTAGGAAGACCTAGCATTTGACTAATGGATTGGTTGTTTGAATACCTATTTATACATTAAATACATTTAGATGCTCACATGGATCACTGTTCCATTGTATTGCGAGATTATGGGGATTTTAAATTTATGAAAGAGAGGTTATGTCTCTATCTTTCTAGTGATTGGAGTCCTCTTCTCGTAATGGTCCTGGCTATTCTAAGCTCGATGGTGTTCTTCTAATTATTTTACCCTCTGGAGCAATTCTTCTACCACCAAATCTCGTGTCTCAAATCTCTAGCTGGAAGTTTGTGGCTCTTTTTACCTTTTTGGGAGTAGCGACCTGAGGTATGTCCCTGGCTGGACCTATTCAAGTCTTTTACTTAACGTGAGCTCTCACGTCATGAACCCTCATAGTTTTCATAAGTTCAATGAACCTCCAATCTTGTTTGTAAGTGGAAGGAGTGAGCTGAATCAGGGTGCCGGAGTTCTTCTCTGGGTGTAGTGACCTTAACCTGCTTTCGTGCGATCAAGGTTTGTGCTTACATCAGCACCCTGATTGCCTTATTTAGCTCATTCACTGTATTTTCTAATGTTTGTTGATGTTGGCACCACGTTTGCATTTCATCAATTTCAAAGATAATAATAGCAAGTTGGCAGTGGGCCGTAGGGGGCAAGTCGATGGTGGCTTCAATGGTGGATGTGTCTGCCACAGAGAAAACTGGTTCCTGCTCCCATACCATATGACCTTCCGGTTGGCCAACTTGAGCGTTTGGATTTCTGATGGCTCTTCTTTTTATCGTGATAATTAGAGGAAAAATCAACCAGAGTGCAAATGAGGCTCTCCTTCTAGCGCCAAAATGTTGACGGTTGATTTTGGTAATTGATCAACCAAAGATTCTTGTTGATGGTGAAATTTAGTAAGCTCAAATTCTGTCAACTAGAAAAGTTACTGTAATCTTAAACTGTGATTCCGATTGATGTGTAAGAGAGATAAAGAGATAGGGAGATGAAATGAGTAAGAGCAAGATGAACACCAAGGATTTTTAACATGACTCAACCAAAGTTAGTTGCCTATCCCTACGTCTACAGTAGTGTTATTTGTCAGAATATTTGAGTATACTGTGTATAATTTCTCTATATTTTGTAGAGTATTCTCTCTGTATAAGTTGCCTTCTTAGTCCAAGATTGGCCCCCCTTTGTACAACATGCTTATCCCCTATTTATAAAGACATGGGATTACAAATGTAATTTGATAAATTGTAAATTTATCTTTTTCGTCGCATCAAACAATAAATGTTAGGCAACTCATTGTTGATTTTTGTGGATTGATTTGTTGGTTGGAAGTATGTGCCTTTGATAGCTTACTAGACTTTGGCATTTCTTACCCATGCATGAGATTGCTTGTTTGATGATCTAAGTTCACGCTAGATGACCTGTCGGTTAGTTCTTGTGACCTCGGTGTGCCTTCTGGAAGATGGTTGAGGTGGTATACTTTGACTAGCGAGCTGGGGCTCATTATTGATCAACCTGGAGCTTCTGCCTTAGCCTTTGTTTTGATCTTGCAGTTAGCGATCTGATGCTTTTGTCTAACAATCTCATTCTTGGATGTGTTGGGCTTTATCTAATCGGATTCATTTATTGGGCTTTTGCTAGTCCATTTGTAGAGTTTCAGAAATGCCTATAACAAATTATAAGTTGAAAATTATTTTAATAATATTAAAATTCTAAAATTTCTTTATCTAAATAAATAAATAATTTAAATATTAAAATTTGAAATCAAAATATGATTTGATGGTTTAAAAATTTAAAAAATTAAATTAAAAATGTATTAATAGTAATAAAATAAAAAAAATTAAATTAAAAATTAGTTATTAATAATTTAAATAAATAATAATTATTAAAATAGATATATATATAAATTTTATTAAGAAGACTTGTCAGTTTTATTAGCCTATCTGATCCGATCCTTTTGGGTCGAGCCCATCCAAACCCGTCTGCAGACGGATTGATCGGTTCCATAAAACAGCTCTTGATAGTTGCCCTACTTCTCTCCAGTGTGTGAGACTTTGGGCTTGGGCCCTTAATCATTGTATCCATCGAGAACCAAAAAATGAGAGAGCGTTGAGCGGTCAAACTGAAGCCGATTTTCCTTGTCTACGTATGTACATAGGTTGGAGTGAACTGCATCAAAACTGCCTCTGCAGACTACTATACCTTACTCCATCTTGTCTCATTATTATATTTGGTGACGTCACATTTCATTCCTATTTTTCTTGTTGCTTAATTTAAAACAAATATTTTATTTCCTGAACTTTTCACAGTTACACTATTATTTTAAAGTTAAAAGGTTATACTTTATCTCAAATTTATATAAATAGTATTTATAATATTAATACATTAATAATAAAAATCACGTTTATCTTATTTCGCATATCCAGAAAAGAACCAAATTTTTATTGGTCTAAAAAATTTCAGTTTTTATGTAGCACTGAAAGGTCTCTATCGAATTTAATTAGAATCAGCCTTTGAATTGTTTCACGCCCGTAGAACTATGGTTTGCTTTTGATCAAATTAGTAGTTAAGTAACAGTTTATGTAGATTAACACAAATTTCAAAGAAAAAATAAACTACGAATGTCTGCAAAATAGCATAAAGTATAAAGTTAATATACGTGTAAAAATACACAATAAGAAATTTAAGAGATAAATATGATCTTATCTTCTAAATTGATTGTATACTTAATATAAATCAGGTCAGTGCTTTATCTTCATTCAAACTTAGCTACGTGTCTCTGCCCATACCATTAGCGTCAGTCTTTTCCATTCGAGTGCTGCTACCTTCTCCTACTCTCATCCCGGTGAGTTTGGTCCACCCAAAATTTTCTCCGAAGTTTTTAGTTCTGGCATTGTTCTTAGATTCTTCCTAATTTCTTTGTCTAGTTTATCTTAGTCCATGAAAATTCTTGGCTGCCCACTTTTACTTGTTGCTCAGAAAACAACAGAGTATTTGTTGGTTTGTTATTGTTCTATCTCTATGGTTACCGAATGACATGTAATCTGTCGTTTATTAACATGCCATAATGTTCATCATTGTTTGATGTAACCCATCTTTAATGGGATTCTGTAGTTTCGCTAGTATAACGAACTAAAGTTATCAAGTTTTGATCTTTCTTCTTTTTGCCTTCTGTTTTCTCGGATGCCAAACAAACTGAGCGTGGACTGCGTAACCGCTCTGTTTTTCAAATGGGCCTACCTAGCTCACAGATCGTCATTGATTCCTGAGTTAAGCAGGGAATTTGAAAAACAAAATCAAAAATAGAAATAGTAAAAGTTCGAATGCATTGAGATTTGTGAATGTTCAAACTGGTCTCTAATTTTAAACGTTGAAGTGTTGTTAAATGTGTGCTTTTTAGTTCGTATAGTTCAAGCACGGAAATCAATCTGGGCTGTAATGTTTGTGTGTTTCTGCTTCAACGTGTTTTTTTGCTCGGTTCCCAGATTTTGCAGGTGTACAATTCATTCTTAGTTGGAGTATTGCGTCCTTATCCTAGCAAATCTTATTTACTTATATAGACTCTTTGGTTTTGCCATTGATGTTATGAGCTATTTATTAATTGCCGGAACAGAGGGGGAAAGCTCGAAACAAGGAATTGAATGACGAGGGGCCCAAAGCTGATGCAGATGACGAAGCTGAAAGAGAAAATGGTTTCCAATGCTGAGTTCTCAAGCATCCCTAAGAACACGCCTCCTTGGCTTCTCTCCAACATTGCTGGTACGCATTCATTTCTATAGTATTAACTCATCCTAACACACCATACCTAATCTTGTTTATTTCCACTTACAAAAACTGCTCTTCACAAATCTCTTTATAAACAGGCAGATATGGGCATAAAAATCTTAATCGAATTCATAGGAAGATTGGAGAAACTAGAAAGTTCGAATATGAATTAAAATCATTGTGATCGCGTGCATCTTGCGTGAGTTTAAGTTTAGTAGCATTAGCCATCAATCCATCACTCATAAAAAGTTTGAATAGAAAGGATGAATCAGATTCAGAATCAGAATCATCCATTGAGATGTCACTGTCAAATGTCAGGTCAAGCCTCTATCGGAATTGGATACTACGGCTGCTGTTCATCATTATCATTATTTACCCTGTTACATTTTCACCAAACCCTGTACCCCACGCATATAAAATGGCAGATGAAAATTGCAACTAGTATTTTATTTTATAATTTATAAATATTTATAGCATAACACATAAGTTCCATTCCTTTCCCAATGCATTGAAAGAACAAAAAAAAAAAGTTTGAATCATCTGATAACAGTTTACAGGTTCAACCCTTTTGGTGTCTACTTTTTTTCAAATTTCTATTTTGGTCGGAAACATATCTTCTTTCTCTCGAAGCCATTGATTTTTTGTTTTTTACATTCTTTTTTGTCCTCTTGTGTGGCTTTTGGAAAGTTTTTTAAATGTTCAAAATTTGAAACTCTAGGGATTAGAGCATGTTGCAAACAACAGAATGGTATGGAGCTAGTTGAATTCAATGCTTTGCTTGCTGCAGCATGCAATAGATTTTGCTGGCTGCATCAGCACTGTAATTGTAACCTTTTTACATTATCTTTGGAAACCGTGGTTGTTTCAATAAATCCATTTGATTTTGTTCTAAGAAAAAGTGGAAGACATGTGCCTTTGTCTGTACCTAAATGTACAGTCTAGTATGGTCTTTGGTCCATAATGTTGACTTTTGCATTCCAAGTACGTTTGAGGTGGCTGAGCTGCATGTGCCTGCCATGCTATAAAGACCTAAGCTTAGACTCTAACATGGTAATACACTGGAATTCAAATTCTAATTTCAGACAGAGAGACAGAGAGAGAGAGATCCTTGTGCAGTACAAGACACGAAGAAATATAGGTGTGATTGATTTATATGTGAGATTTAGCTTCGCACTTGTATGTCCTCCTTTTTTTTTTTTTTAGAAAGTTCTTGCTCCTGAGTATATACACATTTTAAAAAAATTGTATCACTATATATAATTTTATAATTTTTCTTAAAAAATTGTATTTTTCGTAATTTTTTCTATTGAAAGTTATAATTTTTTTTTATAAAACTGACAAAATCTTTAAATTTTTTTATATAATTTTTAATAATAGATGTATAATTTTTTTTATATATTTGTTACATATAAAATTTATATATATAAAAAATTATAAAATTTTATATAAAAATTTATGATTTTTTTATCAAACTCTGGTACAAATTTAAAAAAGTTTTTAATTACCGTAATTAGAATGTCTTCTAATTACAAAGAGAAATCTTATTTCTTGTTTATAAATAATTATATTGTATGCTCG
The DNA here is from genome assembly GCA_026873985.1 of Saraca asoca. Taxonomy (NCBI): domain Eukaryota; kingdom Viridiplantae; phylum Streptophyta; class Magnoliopsida; order Fabales; family Fabaceae; genus Saraca; species Saraca asoca. The sequence continues at coordinate 8,247 of JANHAO010012852.1, read as the reverse complement.
TATGATTAAGAACATCCATTATTTGAAGTTTTGAGCTGTTCTTTTCCTCTTGTGTACTTGAATTATATATTTATGGGTGTTGTCAGTGTTCCCTTCTCATGTCTAGCTGTTTGGTAGAATATCACTGTCATATAGCTCCTCATAGAGGACAAATAGAGTTGTGGTCTACATAGAAACCCTACTTGCTAAACGGTAACCTTATAAGAATCTTGTGTATTTAAGGTTCTATTGGTAGTGTTATGAAATTAAGCAAATCAGGTAAAGCCTAAAATCAACCTCATTCTCTTCATCCTTTTTCCTTGCGTACTAATGCAAGCAGAAAATTTGTTAATTCATGACAGATTTGGAGCAGAGAATGAAAGTGTTGGGAGCAATAGGCACAATGGAAGACGAAGAAGCAGGTGATACTTTTGCAGAAAGAGCAGAATCTTACTACCAAAAGCGGCCTCAGCTGCTGACACTCCTTCAGGACCTGTACAATGGCTACATCACTTTATCTGACCGTTACATCCAAACACTGTCTAAACAGAAACGTCATAGCAGGCACTCTTCACAAATCTCAACCACAGATGATAATTCTTCCGACCAAGAACAAGAAGGAGGAGCTGATTCAGATATGGAAAGCTCACTCTCTTACCAACAGCCTCATCCCATGATGATGCTTCGTATTAATACTATGTTTGATAATGTTGATGCCATTGTTGCTGAGTTTGTGATAAAGAATGTTGAGTATGATATATTAACGTGTGAAGCTAATGTCTTGGAGAGGAAGTACTGTGAGTCTTCAAGGAAGATTGAGATTCAAAAGAGCTTGCTTGAGGTTCTGGAGTCTGAAAGACTTGTGCTTTTGAATGAGAATGCGAGTTTGGGTTATCGAGTGAGTGCATTGACTGAAGAGAACAAAGGGTTGGCTTCGGAGTCGCTGTTCATCAAGAGGAAGGCTGGGGAGTTAGCAAAGTTTGTAGTGAAGATGAGGGAAGATCATAGAGTATATATGCTGCATAAGAAGATTGAAGATCTTCAAGGGCAGATTCATGGGTTGGAGAAGAGGAATAAAGAGTACTCTCAGAAGATTTTGAAAGGAGATGATACTAAGCAAGAGGAAGATGGCTGCTGCAAGGAGAAGAAGAGCAAGAATGGTGGTGATGGTATAGCTTTGGAGATTCGGTTTCAGATGGCGAGGCTTAGTAGGAGGTTCAAGTGGAAAGATGATGATAATATTAGTGAGAAGAATGAAGAGAATGGGAAGGGAAGTACCAGTTTGTGGAAGAGAGTGAAGAAGATGGACTTTCTTATGTGTGGAATGAACCCTACTTGTGCTTGATCATCATATGATGTTGCCTAACCTTACTTGTGCTTGATCATCATATGATATGATGCCTAGTTGTTTAGTTTTGTCTAGCAGTTTCTATTATATGTATACCCTTTTTTGCAGTTAAATATGCGTAGGTTACTTCTAGCCATGGTGTAAATTCCACTTTGAGTTGTTAATACCTAACATAGAATGCAAGGGACTGCTAGTTAACTCTGTTAAATCTAATTGTAGATCTGCTCCCATCTTGCAAAGCTTGTGAGTCAAAATTCCAGCATTTGCATATGCTATTATTGAACTATTAACGGTACTTGCCCACAGATAAAATAAAAATGAGCTGGAGAGTGCTGCTCTAGAGAATATAACATAATACAAAACGATCTATTGTTACGCCTCTAAACCCTTTTTTTCACGATTCTTTTAAAGCGGATTATTCTTATTAGCTGTGTTTGATATGAAAAAATGTGAAATGGATGTGAGAGAACATTTGTAAGTAACAACGCTAGTACTGACATACATGACTACCTAATTTCATAGCATGGCAATATTGTGAGCCTCCTACCTTAGATAATTACGCCATTGTAAACATTTATTATTCTGCAACCTCGAGGCACTGCACACTTGGATTAGATTGATTGCAGGGAAAACAGGGTAATAATGCTTCTTCAAGCTAACCAGTACTCCAGTATAGTCTTCCTCTACATTTGCCTCGTTGCCTCCATTAATGCAAGAGGAGAAACCTACTTTGTTGGAGACGGCAACGGCTGGACAGACTTGACAAATTCCAGCGACTGGGCAGATGGAAAAGAATTTCATGTGGGTGATGTCCTAGGTATGACTAAAATTTCACATTTTCCAAATATATTAATAAACTATAAAATAATCCTTGCTTTGATTCATTATTATGCAACAAACTGGTTTATTTTGGTTAAGCGTTTCATCCTCTTTTGATGACAGTGTTCAGCTACGATAACAGCCTACACAATGTATTACAAGTGAACTCTACAGCCTACGAAGGTTGCATTAAAGAACCAAGTAGGCTGTTCTCAAGTGGAAATGACTCACTGGTTTTATCAGGTGCTGGCGAATATTGGTTCATATGTGGAATAAGTGATCACTGTGAAAATGGCCAGAAACTAGGCTTCATTGTATTTCCTTAAGAAAAATATATTGCATGTACCTTTATTACTAACTAAATTGAATAATGAAGCTTGTTACTCTGACTTGTATTGCTATGAATATGATGCCTATGCATTAACAACTACTGTTTATATTACATACACATAACAACAACAACAATTACAACAAAACAGTAAGAGCTTGTTCAATGAAGCATTAAACTCCCCAAATGTTTGATAACAGCAGAAAAGAAGCATTCAAACTCCATTGCATTTTGTATATTCCAAAGAATTTCATCTCAATCCTCTCAGATTCTAAAATATGACTAGTTTAACAGATTTAAGATACAAGACACTTCTCAATCTGAAAATCTTGCCAACCTGATGCTCCAAAACGGAGATCGACTACAAAATTCCAGGTAGGAGCCACCAAGGACATTCAATGTCTTGGCAACCAACATGGATAAATAAACTCCATCCTTTCTGAAATCAGGAGATTCTTGCACACCAAATGCAGTTGAGACATTTACCCTCTGGTTACCCAACATGGAACCTCCCTGTCTTCCAAATGCCACATGTATTTTCCATAACGAGGCTTGACCGGAGGAGCATTCACAACAAGGTTGCGCCAAACCCCATTTCAGGGTTTTTCTCTTCGAATTATATTGGTAAAATACATATTTAAACTACAGAAATTTACTGCAAGAAATGTCAGTTTTATGAACAAAAACTTTATCTATTGTAGAATGATGTGATATGTATACAAGTATTCCTAAATAATCATAAAAATGAAAACATTAACACATCATTCAAGTAAACTATATATTAGAGTTTGGAAAGGGGATTCTTCTGAAATTTTCAATAAGAAATTGAGATAGAAGCATGAGGAAAGATGAACAAAACAAGAAGCATTAGAATTTTGTCTCAGGAAAATGACACTAACAACCAGAATCTGTCAACCTTTTCTAATGGAACAGAGACTTGTCACTAGAATCTAACCAAATCTTCAGAACAAAAAAGAATTTGTGATTTCATCATAAAGCTTGAAGCAAAGAATTCAATTCAGGGAAGTAACTGAAACACTGTCCAACACGGGGTTTTTTATACCTGGCAATTGTAGAGAAAGTGGACTTATCCATAAAGAAGATCTTAAGGAATATTTACAGCAGCCAGTTTTTCCTGCAGCTTTGTAATCCTTGCCTGCTTTGAAATAAATGCAGGTGATAATTGCAACAGACAAACTGCCTCAAAATTGTAAGATAAAAAAAGCAAGATCCATGGACTCTGAGAAAAGATAACAGAAAAAAGGGAAAGCACAGAATGTCAATACATACATATTAACCAACAATGGCTATCCACCACAATATGATATAAAACAACTTGTCAGTTTCTATGAACTAGTTGTGATTTGTGAACCTACCAACTCTCACCGTTAAGGCACAAGTTAATAAGCTCCATTTGGATGCTTTCTCATCCCTTATTTTCAACCGTTCTATATGAAGGTTTAACAAAATCAATGATGCCATGAGATATTAGTATGCAACACACAACCTAGGTCACAGACAATCCATTTGGAGAGATACATGATGGCCATGACTAAATCAGAAAAAACTGAACAATGGTCGTCAGCATACTTTAAATCACGCTATAAATATTATCAAGGCCATGAGCATATAGTTTATAATGCTAGTTCCTCATCATTATGCACTCTTATTATGTCTGAGGCTGATACTTGACATCAGCTCAAGATCACGAGAAAAAAAAAATGTCATAGGAAAAACATATATCATCAAAACAGCAGGAGTTAATGATAGACCAGTACCTTGAATGATTTAGATCGACGGATGGAAGGATCTACATCCAAAGATGCTAAATATGACTTTTCTGCTGAATCAAATTGGTTCAGCGCCAAAAAGGCATCACCTTGGCAAATATAAGCCTGCAAAATTGAATGATTAAATATATGATTGACATACATCTAAATTATTATGAGTATCTTTTCTTTTAACATAATATATTCTTCAGTCAAAAGCAACGCAAACACAAGCAAAAGATGAATATACTCATACTGGTGATAAGCAAGTAAAGTAATCACCCAAATCAAATATTTCATGCCTTCCATGCCTCTAATGAACTCAAAGTAAGGATTTGGCTTACCTCAGCATACTCAGGAGCTAGCGTCAAAGCATTTCTAGCATCTTCGACAGCCCCCAAAAAGTTGCCCATAGCCAGCCTTACGGATGACCTACGTCATCCGTAAAAAAAGGGTCTTGTAAATACAGTTGTCTCAGTGGACAAGGTAGGAAATATAAACAAACGTTGCGACACTTTTTCCCAGTTACCATAGTGAGTGTAAATTGGACTCAGAAATTGTGATAACCAGTTATCTTAACTAGATTCATTAGAGTACCAAAATAAACACTTTGTATTTGTGGTGTATGTGTGTGTGAGTGTGTGTGAGAGTTACAATAGAAAGAAGTATGACACCATTTGATAAAGCAAAACATAGATCTTCTTCGATATCAGCAAGTAAACTAATCCCATTCATAATTGATTATCCCAAGACACGAATTATAACTCAACAAACCTGCATTTATATATCACATGGATACCACCGAATGGTTTTAACTCTGTAGCCTGCATCAACCCGAAACATCACAAAATCAGTGCAATTTCAAGATGCATTCTCAACTCCAATCCAATTACATACCACCAAACAAAAAATTGAGCGCTCAAAATCATACAATTACTCAAACACGATACTGCATGGTGGAAAAAAAAAGAAGATAAATTCGATAATTTTCAGGAATTTTAAACTCATTAGTGCAAAGTACACTGTACCTGTGAGAGCAGAAGCTCCGCCTTGGAAAAATTTTGCTTCTCGAACTCAACCTCCGCTCTCTTCCTCAATGCAAGCGCATCCAAACTATTCTTCGCATCATACGAACCGCAACAATCTTTCCCGGTGAACAAACTCACTATGACCTCAGCGGCACGACCCGCCGTCCCGCAATGACTGACGATGACACCATCTGGTAACACAGCCAGGTTGGGACCACCACCACATTTGCCCAGGCACCCACATGATTTTACGACGACGTTTGGAGGAACAAGGCCATTGAGGGTTTCTAGGGTTTGAAATGAACCTTGTTTGCGACAAGTTCGGTTCGTGCACACTCGAATTTCTTTTACCTCCGCTTTGACGTGGAAGCAAGAGTAGCGATCACGGAGACGAAAACATTTTGGCGAAGGACATGTCAATAACGAAGGGCAATAAGAAGTGGGGAATAAACTGTGTAGTTTCTCCATTGAATTTGAAACCAAGCTACAATTTATTCAGTAACCGGATGATCTGCTCTGGTTCGCTCCCAGTGGCGCTAAACACTATCCGTTCCATGTTAGAATACCAAAAAGAGAGAGAGAGATATCCATAGATAATACATAGAGAATATATATCATAATTTTAAATGTATAAACTCATATTCTCATGTATCATTTCAAATTAATTTTATTTTATTTATAAATAAATTATATTATTTAAAAGTTATATTAAAAATAGTAATTTTAATTTATTTATAAATAAATTTTTTATTCAAGATATATTAAAAAATACATAAGATGATATTATGATAACTAAAATATTAAAATAAGGGTGAAATACATTATGCAATATGCATTTTAGGTAAAATGAAATAAATTCTAATGAAACCTTTGATAAATTTGATAGATTTCATAATCACACAAATGTAATTAAAATAGAAATTATATAATTTACACTACTTATAAGAAATTTAATTTTCTACCAGTTGATAGTAAAATCAGATTTAATGGACCCAGATTTTAGCCAACACCTAGATTATGAATAGCAAGTGTGTGAGCAGAAAAAAAAAGGAGAATAAAGGAAGAGAAAAACAGACACCGGAAGCGTTTTTATTGTGGTTCGGCTAAAGCTAGATCGACCTTTATGTCTACATTGATTATATTTGCCCTTAAGTGGTAGTTTCACTATTTAGATTGATTAGAGTTATATTATACAAGTCTCTCTCATTATTTTGACAGAGCTTCTGGCTCTCTTTTGAAAGTCCCCTTACAATGGTCTCCCTTATCATATTTATAGAGGTCGAGAAGTTACAAATGTAAATTAACAGACTGTAAATATGTTACATCAAATAATAAATATATAGGACAAGACAGGCTCCTATAAGTTGACTTAGACAAATTGCTTTCTACGCATGAGCCCCTTAGGCTATTGTTTGCAAAAGGGCTTTATGGATTGTGTATGAGCCTATGTATTTCTAGTTTGACCTTAGAGGGCATATGGCTGGGAAAGGAGGTGTGTTATGATAGCTCGTGCTCCCATTTTGTGGTCACTATCGGAGGTCGGCAATCTCAAGCTTGTGTTTAGTAATGGGAGTTTGCACAGGATGAGCTGTTGGTCATGCAGGCTGGGGCTTATCTTTAGTGAGCCTGGACTTCTGCCTTAGCCTCATTAGCAAGCTGGGGTTTCCACCTAAAACTTGTTGTGTCCCGAGCTCGCAGCTAGCAAACCGGTGCCTCCTCTGTGCGACCTTAGCTCTTTGAGTGATCCGGACCTTTCTTGATTGGACTTGTCTTCTATTGGGCCTTCACCAGCTCATTCGGCCAGTACCAGAAATCACCTATAACACTGTCATTTTCTTATCAAGAAGCAAGCTCTCTTATTGTATAAATTAACATGATTGAATCTGAAAACATAAGTAATTAACATTAGTTTTTCTTTTCCCTTTCATTTATTTTATTTTCCAAGTTCTATGCCTGAATCACCAAACACTTTGTTTTGTTTCTCCTCCTCTTTTTGTTGTTTCAGCGTCTCATAAAATGGAGCATCTTTAGTCTCAGGAAGCCGCATACTCAACAAGCCACTCTAAATTGAGAATCCACCAAATATGAGAAATGGCAGAGACGGGCTCAAATGACCAACCATAACTAGCAAAGGCGCCATTGAAGCTCCTAACATCAAAGCTTGTCTTAACATTGACACAACAAAATTTCTCACATTTATTGAAAATAATTCCACAGAGTAAATTTACAAAGTATCAAATGCTGTGGAAGCCAATGGTCAGTGAGCAATACATTTATTTAGGGAACAAGATGTGCTCACTAGTAGAAGCTATTGGAACATGTAAATTAGTTCTAGATATTGGCTTTGTATTGATTTTGGATAGAACCTTTTATATGCCAAGTTTTTCTAGAAACTTAATTTCTAATTCTAAACTTGTACCATTAGGATACTCATTTCAATTTATGAATAATATGATGAAATTATTTTATAAATCTGATCTATTTGGAAATGTACAATTTGTGATGGCCTTTTCCGAATTCAATTACAAGACGGTATACCTTATGATTCAATGCATGCTTCCAGTAGTGTAGGTATCAAGAGAAATGTTATAAGTGAAAACTCTTATATATTGTGGCACCGTAGGCTTGGTCATATCTCAATAGAGAAGGTGAAAAGATTAGTGAATGATGGAGTACCAAATGCTCTTGATTTCATTGACTTTGACACTTACATAGAATGCATTAAGGGAAAGTAGACTGACAAGACTAAGAAAGGTGCCAAGAGGAGTACTACCCTGTTAGAAATCATACATACGGATATTTGTAGTCCTGATATAGATTCCGGTAGTCAGAAATATTTCATTACCTTTATTGATGATTATTCACGTTACATGTATCTCTATTTACTTAATCACAAGAATGAGGCACTAGATGCCTTTAAGGTGTTTAAGATAGAAGTAGAGAAACAATGTGGAAAACAAATTAAGATAGTGAGAT
>JANHAO010012851.1:0-16151 GCA_026873985.1 Saraca asoca | reverse complement strand
ATATATTAAATAATTTTTATTAAATAATTATATATTTGATTATATTAAATATATAATTATTTAATATAAAATTATTATATATATTAAATATATATTATTTTAATATATATAATTTTATATATTTGATATAATTTTATATTAAATATATATATATTTAAACATAAAATTATGTTTATTTTATTAAATATATCAAATAATTTTTATTAAATAATTATTTTTAATAAAATTATTTGTTTCATAAAATAAGAAATTAAAAATTTCAAAAATAATGGAATTTGAGGTTCATAAAATGAATTGTATTTTATTTTTATAAATCATATTTCCTGACTGAATCAAACAGTAAGAAAGAGATTTACAAATAATTTGATTTCATTTCCTGACTGAACCAAACAGTTCAAATAAGTAATAGTTTTCATTCTCTTTCCTCTCCTTATTTAATTCCATTCTCTTTCCGTTTCCATAGATTAAATCAAACGGATCCTAAAAGGATATGTGTTCTATGTATAAAAAGGTGTGCTGTTTATATCATAATCAAACAACACTAACAAAATATGCCAAACTAAATTTCATGTTTGAAACATGTTTTCAACCATAATGCCATACTAATAAAAATTTTGAATTTGAAAACAATAATGCTACCGTATCAGATTCCAAAGTACCAAATCAACCAAAAAAGGAAAAAAGAAAGAAAATAGTTCATGATAGGAAAGGAGATTAAAACATGCAAGTGTTCTGGTCCATTGAGTTTGCAAATCTAACATTCACCTCATCAATTTCCTGCCATGTGTACTGGCCCATTGGTCACAATCGTCTTGTCCTTGATTCCTTGTCAGAAAAGGTCAAAATTACCCAATCCAACCGTCTGCCACAACTGTCAATTTAATTAACATAAATATTATGACAAACAATAAATTATCAGTGGCCTTCAAAATTTCTATCGAAATATGAAATAACTTACAAGGAAACCTTCAATGTCATCTAACCATCAACGACCTCATCCACTGTTGAACTATTGCAAGGTGTGGTTTTCTGTTGTCATGGAAAATTCTTTCAAGTATCTCCCTTGAGATGACACAAAGAGTAACACTCACTGTTATAATACCCCTAAAATTAATTTGATTAGACTCAAATACAAATCTAATAGAATATCCTAAAGGTCAATAGATCGATTTCTAAGGATAAACTGATTGATCAATCGAATCACTAAGACTAATCGACTGGTTAATGTTAGGTCAAACAAGAACTAATACATGAGATTCAAAGCAACAAAATCCTAATATAGTCAAATAATAAATTCTATAAAGAAGAAGTCCTAACAGCTTTTCAATTCAAAAACGCAGATATGAAGTAATTTAATCGAATCGAAAACAAATTTGAATTTGTATTATCTCATCTTCATGTTTTATTAATTTTTGTCTAGTAAATTCCACCTAAGTTGCAAGAAAATTGTCACGATATGGATTAGGCCTAGGATCAAAGAAATTAGGATTTCCCTTTAAATAAGTGAGTGAGAATTTCTGCCCTTTAACTCCCTTTTCTATATAAAGATATGGTTTTAAAATCAACCAAATGTTTTTTATGTAATAGAAAGTGGGAATATTAAGCCTAAATAAATATTAGTTAAAATTAATGAAATTCAAAGAATAATGAATATGTAAAAACGATAGAATTATGTTACACATGAAATGATAGGACTATGAATAGAATCAGGACGTGACCTAAACATGATTATGTTAGATGACATGAGATACATGAACAAATGAAAAGCATTAATATGGAATTAGATCAAGCTAGATAATGGTAACATGATTTATGTGTCTTGTTGTTTTCTTGATTGCATATATAGGTAGAATCAACCTAAAACTTAGCATGGAATAGAATTATGACCTAGTTAGAGATTCTTAAATATCCAATTATGCATGTTTTCATTAGATACATTCCCATTCATTCTTGACTCGAAATTTTCAAGAATTTTAGATCACATGAATTTTAAAAGTTATTATGAAACTTTATTTTTATATTTTCTATTAAGATTACTTCAAAATATCATTTTCAGATTTTCATGAGTTTTTCTTCAAAAATGTCACTTTCAAAAATATAGTATATTTTGTAATTATTTTATTATTTTAAATTTGATTTATCATATATTATTTTATACATTTTCTATACACAATATGCATTTCAAAATTGAAGGAATTTCTCCAAAGAAAATTATTCAAAATGATTTTTTCTCATTATTTTCATGAGAATCCCCTATGCATTTAAATTTTGTTAGAAAGAAAAGATTTTCATATAAACTTTAGAAAGAATAGGATAACTAGTTTATTTTTGGTAGAGAGTTATGATTTCGTTAGGGAAATCCATGAACACACATAAGTGATTAAGAGATATTTTATGTATGTGATCTAGAATAAAGTCAAGTGAGATTTGAAAAACCAATATATATATTAAGAGATTAACACTTTTATTTTTCCATCACTAAGAATAGTGACTCATGATTTAGGTGTGGTGTAGTAAGGTGCACTTTACTCGGGTGTGTCAGATTTGGGGCATACAACCTTTCAGTTATTGCTCCTTCCATTGATCTACTACACCAATATAATTTGTATGACTTACCTTTCAGTCCCACGTTTTAACACAGCACAATGTTCATTACATATTATTTATTTGGTTGACCAAATGGTCCCACACTTGCTATACAAAGAAAGCCTCCCTTAAAATTACCATAAAGCCCTTGCTTGATAATTCCATAATAATACAATACATGATATGAGTTAGGATAGGGTTTTCAGGCTATATACGATCACATAGAGAAAGATTAAGTAAGACTAGGAAGATAAGAATTATTACAATTGCATGTAAATGAAGACACATACACACACATGCATGCTATGGTTAATGAAATCTATATATGTTTGTATGACTAAAAACTTTTCAACCCAAAGATGGGTTGGGAGTTTTCTACTCACTGATTACTCAGATTGTACTCACTCATTCACTAATATTTTTAAGTTAATGGATTTGTTGAGGATATCAAACTTAGTGGAGACTCCTGAAGTTTCATGTTTACATTATCAAGTATGTGGATCCACTGATTTCTTTTTAGTGATTTGTATTCGACCAACTAGACAAAAGTCTAGATATTTATGATTTTAGTTACAGAAAAGAATATATTTATTTTCAAAACTTAGAAAATAATTTTGTTAAAATTCAACTTATTACGGATTTTAAATTTAAAGACACTAAATTATATTTTTAACATTGTTTTCATGATTTTTTAAATAAAATGGATTTTACAATTCAAGAAATCTATAGTTTCGCAAGTCACCATCTGATGATTCGTCTCAATTATACTCCTCGAATTCAGGATGTGACACTCATCCAATATTTGGTTGACCCTTTGTCTTGACAATTATTATGTCCAGAACTCTTGTTTTTGATGTACGGTCTTCAATGTTGGTATTCTTTTAACAACACCCTAGCCATATAATTTTTTTCGCGAACAATGTTGAAGTCATCAAGGACTTGGCAGCTAAGTTACACATCCATCAACAATCTTGGATGAGTGCTTCAAATTGAATATTGTGTAGTTGGTCACTCCTTGCTTAAGCTTCCATAGAAGAATGGTCAATCTTTTTGGCATTTTTTATCCATCTCTTCAATATACAAGCCTACAGAATCTCCTGAATATTTTCTTGAGCCATGACACAAATGATGTGCTGACAGGGAAAGCCAATGGATTCTAACATACGACACGAGCACTCAAGCTTGTTAGCTTACCCATAATACTTAACCTCCGACTTACTTGTCGGTTTGTAAAACTTTTTGACAAAATGAATATGATTCAATAGGCATTTTATTCTTCATAGCTTCCACAAAGACATCTTATAAGTTTCCTCTCTTTCCTCTGCAATTAATGCACAACTGAAAACAATTGTCTGCTTAAGACGATTAACACCAGAAAAGATTACAAGGGACAGATTGTATTTGTTGATTTTGTATTTTGTATCGAAAGCTACAACATCCGTGAAAGGCCTTCAACCTAGATCAAATGTTTAAAGTTCCCATTGCATCACCATCCATATTCACTTCCTTCTTTGCCTTGCAAATCATCCTATGATATATATGAAGGTATGAGTTTTATATGGTCTAGTCTCATCAAGTATTTTTGGGGATCATCTAGGAGATAGAGGTTTGTTTTTTTTATAGTGTCTAGGACCTTAATGATGATTTAATGGGATGGTTGGCACTTTTCTAGGTATGGTCAAATTTATAGAAAATGATAAGGGATATGGAAGGAAGTTTAGAGCTTAATAAAAGTTAATAGGGGTGTTTATGGGAATTTAGGAGGCCAACCGGTAGGTTTAAGACTAATTTAATGGGCTAGTGTTACAATTAAGTTTGCTAGGTACATAGGGTTTCTAAGATTCATTATGTAGGCAATGGGGTTCCCTAATGTTCTTTAGGTAGGCAATGGCGTTTCTGAGGTTTGTTGGGCAAGCAGCAAGGTTCTTAAGTTTTGTTGGGTAAAAAGAAAAGGGTATTCCCTTATTCACTCTGATCTGGAAGGTTTGCGGGTGAAGCATTAAGCGTGACCTATGCTTACTCTTTTATACTTCGTGAACTTAGCCTCACTTTAATCCTACCATGTGACATTCAGAAAAGATTCCTTCTTGGGTTGTGGGAAGGACTGCGTCTTTGTCCCCTATAGCCAAGTCAATTATTGCCCATGACTAAGAGAGCGCAATGACAATGATACCCTTGGGGTTCGTATTCATGTCCAGGCGACCCACATAGTAAATAATCAAGCTGGCACTTTAGCCCATTAGCATATGGAGTTTGTTGCCTAGGTGGTTCTACCCCTGAAACTTATAGAAGTCAGGTGGTCCTGCCCTCATGCTTATAGAGAAGTAAAGAGGTTTTACCCCCAAAAATTATAGGGTTGTGGGATGGTTTTGCCTTCGAAGATTATAAGGTTACAAGTTGGTCTTACCCCTAAAACTTATAGGATAACGGGGTGGTTTTACCCTCGGTGCTTGATTGGGTTGCGAGGTGGTTCTCCCCCCCCCCAAAAGCTTGATAAGGTTGCAAAGTGATTCTGACCCTAAAGCTCATAGGGATGCGAGGTCTTGGTCCTTCAAATGGGAGAGAAGTTAGACAAGCAGAGTCTTGATCCTGAAATGTGAGAGAAGCTAGATGAATGGGGTCTTAGTCTCGAAGTATGTTCTTGCCTTCACAAATGGGGTCTTGCTCCTTAAAATGTGAAATGGTAGAAAAGTTAGGGGACCCGAATCCTACCCCTGAAGTGTGAAATGGTATAGAATTTAGAAGAGTGACATCTTGCCTCCAAAATGCAATGTGGTTGACTTTAATCCTTCATTCCTAGAACCCATGGGTTTTACATAAGAACAATGCTACATTAAGTATTCTTATAATATACGCAATACTATTATAGTACTATACTATCCAATTATAATATTTTTATTTAAACATATTTACTTTCTTAGTTTTTAAAGCTATTAATTGTGAACAAAATATTTCATGTTTAGAATAGATTTGAGCTTAATGAACTAAGTTGAGCTACTCATGAGCTTAATTTGAATCAAGCTTGAGTTCAATAAATTGGCTCGAATCATTGCTTGAGCTTAAAGTGTGTTAAGTAAGACCAACTTAGTTCAACTCATTGCCAACTTTAGTGATGGTGGATGATAATAAGTCTTGAAAAAAATTGACGGATTAAATATTTTTTCTTATTTTTATTGTTTTAATATAAAATTTATTTATTATGTTTTATCCTTCAACACAATATAGTATTATAAGACATTTTATGTATGAAAATGGGAGATTGTATAACGCTACACTATACATTTTAGATGCCAAACATATAATAAGATTTAATTTTATAGTTTATCCTATACTATTAAGTCTTATATCATCCACCAAACCAGCCCTTAGTGTAAATTTAAAATAGAATAAGAGAAAGAAATTTGTTTGATAATCTTGTAATAAGAAACTAAACAATAGTTATTTTTATGATACAATAGTCGTCATTGGTACAATTCAAATTTAAGATTTCGACTCTAACGTTTAATCACTTAAACTAATTTCTGGTAAGTTGTAATACAATAATAACAATCTAATTAAAACAATTTAATTTGTTAGCACATGTAAATTTAAAAAAGATTAAATTGTTTAGTTTACTTTTTATTTTTGGGCTTTAAACTTATTCTTGCATAAAAAATAATAGTAAAACATGAATTTTTTTCAAAACATTTTATTTAACAACACTTTTAAATACAATTTACATGCCAAACATTGATAAGATTTAATTGCATAGCTTATTCTATATTATTACGCTTTATACAGTCCACCAAACCAACATTTAGTATAAATTTAGAAGAGAATAAGAGGGAGAAAATTGTTAGATAATCTTATAGTAAGAAACTGAAGCAATAATTATTTTTATGAGACACCTAGTGATCATTTGGTGCGATTTAAATTTAAGATTTCTACTTTAATTTTCAATCACTTAGGCTTTGTATGGTATAATATAAGGATTATTTATAATATAGTGTAGTATATGTATAGTATAAGTTGATATATTATACTTCTATTACCATAAAAGATGAATGTTAATATAAAATTATCTTATCTTTATTTGTTGTCATATTGTATAAGAATGTATAAGTTTAAGAAATAATTAATTTGATAAAAATATTTTTAAATATCAAGAGCTCATAAAATTGTTTAAAATAAATTTGAAGTACATAGTTAACTAAAATATCCTCCAATGATTAATATTTTTTTTCTGAAAAAATGATAATATAAATGAAACATTTACACTATAATAACAAATTAGTAAACATGTTTCACCAATATATATATACGTGTATATGTATGTGTGTATGTATGTATAACACAATAATAAAAATATATAATAAATTAATTTAATTATATAAAATTCAACAAATACAATGTATAAAATATTTTAAAAAATTTATAAATAAGATAGAGAGGGGACGTTAAAGAATTCTTTTAATTTAAATAATTTAGGATTCATCTTAATAAGAAAAAGATGTAAGAGTATAATAATTTTTTTTAATTTAATAATTTAAGATTTATCTTAACACTATCTTATCGGTCATTATTCTCTCTCTCATAAAGTGGATAGCCTTATATGGAATTTAATGTACAAGATTTTTAGATAAATTATACAATTCATTTGAAAATCTAAAATATAGTATAAATCTTGATTATATAGTTTATCATATAGTATCATGTTTTATATGGGATGCCAAGTGAGGCCATAGACTAATTTCTAGTACATTGTAATACAATAGTAATGATCTAATAAAAACAATTTAATTTGTTAGCACCTGTAAATTTGAGAAAGTATTAAATTTGTTACTTTACTATTTCTTTTTGGCTTTATCCTCATCCTTGCATAAAAAATAAAATAATATTACTCAAACTCTCTTATATTCACTCTCTCTTATTCTTTTTTCATATTAATAAAAATTTGCTAACACAGTCCTTTATTTTGTATATAAAAAAAAAAAAAAACTTTCTTCCCTGCTTTGGAGAGGAGTGAATACAAGATACTACAAATAGCGTCACTCAAAAAATATAATTGTAAATCATGAGTTGTTTATTTTTTAAACTTATTTAATAACATTTTTCAACAACAATTTGCATGTGAATCATTGAAAATTTGTTAATGTATTAATTTGGTGTGATAGAATAGAAATATAACTACTCCTAAAGCTGCACATTAAATATTTAGAGCAAAAGGAAATGTTAATGTATCCCTCATACTACACAATGTTCTAAGTTTTAATTCATTGAAAATTTGTTTAATAAAGTTATCTTAAAAAAAAAAAGAAAAAATCTACTATATCATCACATATTATCAGAAGTGGACCTACGTTATTCAATGTGGGGAAATTGTCCCCACTAGCCTAAACCCATATGTTAATACCGTGTTATAACATTTGCATTTTGCCCCATTATATTTATAAATTTTTCCTCACAAAAAATGTTTTCAATGATAGGCAATATAATTTTTTATAAATAAAATACTTTGCCTGTATAAATTATATCTACAAGCAAAACTTTATTAAATATGTAATATTGAGCCTAAAATTGTCTAAGTTTAGTCATGGTTATTTTATTCTCTGTGTTTCACCCACTAGACATATATTACCATTTATCACAAGACATATAATACAATTTATTATATCATATTTTGAAACATTTTACAGGATGTTACAATTTTATATAAGATTTGTGTGACATCTAAAAATACATAAAAAATCATAATTTCATCAACTGAAATTGAAACATGTTATAGGCATTATCCGAAGGAGTAACCAGGGACATTCAAAGCACAAAGGAAGACGTCATCGACCAAGCGAAGGGTCCAAGTTGGAGTCCTAATGTATGGAGCGAAGATCCCAGCATAAGCTATGAACACCTCGTAGAGTTGTAAGATAGGAGGGCGCGAGGCGCTGAGCAAGTCTTGAGCCCCTCAACGAGAAACCAACCTTCCCGAGATAGCGATCCATGGGGGAGGACAAGGGCCAATCGGGATCACGAATACGCCTGACTCTAACTCGCTTGCTACCAACGGACGCTCATATGGAATCTAGTCAGCTGCCTAAAGTGTACATCCCTAGTTGACAACTCAGACCTCAAGCTTACACATCAGCCCCCCGGAAGATCGACAATGATTTGCCTAACATTAATTGCCTGACGGCAAGCATTAAATGCCCTAAGTGGTGGGGGTTATCATTCTGTTGATTATGAAATTACATTTGTAACTTCCCCCTTTCTATAAATAGAAAGGGAAGGATCATTGTAAAGAGATCGAGAAAAATACATGCAGAAACTCTGTTGCTAAGGAGAGTGCACTATATTCTCTGTAAAAAGAAGCTCCATTGCTATTGTTATCCTACTCTGTAAAAGCATCCTCTTAAGAAATATCAGAAGTGCAGGGTGAATGTAGAGGCCAAATAGGCTTTAGCCGAACCACGGTAAATCCTCTGTGTGGACTCTTTTCCTGATCTTCTCCGTTTTCCTTTACTGTCTCTCTTTATCTTCGATTTGTAGTCAGGGGTAATATAAAACTACAACTAGTTGACTGGATTTTCATGTCAACATTTTGGCCCTAGAATGAGGGCCCCAACTGCATATTTTTTCTTATTTTCGATCTCTGATAAGCCATTTTCAAGTGCGATGGCAAGGGGAAAGGTTACTAGAGGTACAAAAACTGCCATCGATCAATCTGAAGGTTGGATACAGTAGCAGAGTGCAACTGCCCCCACTACAGGTATTAGCCCCGGCACGACGCCCCTTATCCACAACCAACCGATATCCCATGAAACTAGTGATATACAAGCTTGTCAACAACACCAAGAAGCCCTCGACCAATGCTAGGAGGCATTGGAAAGCACCATGAAGGAGTTGGCTGACGCAGTCTGGGTATTGTCCCAAGTGCACGCATAAAGCGCATTGAGACAAGGTGTGGAACCACTACCTGAAAATGAACGTCGCTAACCAGGATCTCAATATGATCAACGAACTAGGGTGGAGCGCCCACTCCACTCTTCCAACTCACGATCAAGATCTAAGGCCCATCGAGTTTAGAAGGACGGAGGAGAAGATGACCAGAAGGAAGGTTCCCACCGAAGCAAAAACTCATGTGAAGTTAGTAGTGAGAGTGAGACGGATCATGACTCATCTGATTACGAAAACGGTAAGAAGAGTAAGACTTCTAGTCCATACCCTCATGATAAGTAGGAAGGAAAGAGTCGAAAAGCTTTCAATCATCGATCGAAAGCCTGAGATCGAAAGGTTGAAGAACTACTCCGAAGAATGGAACGACTAGAAAGGAACCCTACATCCCGAGAAAACCCGGGGCCCCATGAGGAAATGACCCCACTTTCTTATCATATTGAGGCAGAGCCCCTTCCTCGCAGATTCAAGTTTCTGAATGTTCCCCTTTACAACGGGGATAACGATCCATATAATCACTTGGATGCTTTCAACTTCCAAATGGACTTGCAAACCTCCAATCCACTAGCAAAATGTTAGGTTTTCTCGACAACACTTGGAGAAGTATCACTAACGTGGTTTAGAAATCTTCCAGCCCATAGCATAAAGAGTTGGTAAATTTGTCAAGCCAAGTTCTTCAGTCAATATGAGGCATTGAAGAGGCAACTCGCTCCCTCCTGCCACCTGGCCACTATCTTCCAACGGAAAGACGAGCCACTTAAAGACTACATTACTAGGTTCTAGCAAGAAATCAGGAATATGGATAACCCATCGGATGAAAGCATCCTTACTGCAATTTCTGTAGGACTCTGGAAGGATGGGAAGCTGTACGAGGATATATACAAGTCCCCCGTCAAGAGCTTAAGCGAATTCTATGAGTGGGCCACCAAGGAGATCTGCTGGGAAGAAACGTTCAGCCCAAGAAAGCTGATTAGGAAAGAAGAAGTAGATACCTCAAGGAAAGGAAAAGAAGTAGGGGTGAGAATGGCAAAAGGGGCCAAAAGGGTTGCTTAGAAGACCATCTTGTGAAGAAACCCGAAGCTAATAATTCTAACTCCAACATCATTACGAAACCTATACTGTCTTGTCAAACACCTCGGAAAGGATCTATGCAATGGAAAAAGATAATGAAGATTTTGGTAGACCCAGACCCAGCAAAATCTCAGTCAATAAGAGGAACCGAAACAAGTTATGCATTTATCATACTGAAGTAGGGCACAATACGTCGGACTGTTGGGTCCTGAAAGATGCTATCGAGGACCTCATCAAAAGAGGTCCCTTGAGAGATTACATGGTGAGATCTTCAGGCAATGACCCCCTCGCCCCCAGCAGGTCACATCGTAGCATCGCCAAAATTTTGAAAGCGAGGAAGGACCATCCATGAAGACCATCTTCACCATACACAGTGGACCTCACATCGCAGGCACGTCGAATCGATCACACGACTGCTATGTACGGGTGGCAGGCCGTGTCCTTCTTACTAGCCATGTCCAGATTGACAAGCCTGCCAAGAAGGCAAAAGTCACCATGAACGACATCTCGTTCACAGAAGAGGAGGCTTCAGGGGTCCATTACCCCCACAACGACGCCATTGTCATCAGGGTAAAGGTCGGCAATGCGGAGGTAAGAAGAATAATGGTAGACACTGGGAGTTTCGTCAATGTGATATATAAGGCATGCTTCGACCAGATGGGTGTAAGTACGAAACAGCTAGATCCATCCCTGGAGCTTCTCTATGGATTTACCGGGGATGGGATACTTCCCATGGGAAGGATCAAGCTCCCACTCACTATAGGAGATCACAATCGACAAGCAACTGTCATGGCAGATTTTTTGATTATAAACTATCCCTCAGCTTATAATATGGTGCTGGGACAGCCTGCCATGAATGATTTTAATATAGTAACGTTAACTAGGACACTCACTATTAAATTTCCTACCCCAAACGGAGTTGAGTGTGTGCAGGGGGATCAATAAGTAGCTTGCGTTGTGATGAAGAGGTAGTTAAACTAGGGATGCAAGTTAAGAAGGTAAATATAGTATCTGGGGGAAGGCCCTAACCAATGAGTGAGAAAGGAATCACTGATGACCTCGACCCCCGAGAAATAGATGCCGAACGAGCCACTAGACCAGTAGAGGAATTGGAAGATGTATCAGTTAGCAAGACAGACGAGGAGAGATGTCTCAAGTTAGGAAAATGCTTGTCGCCTAACGTGAAAATACAGTTTGCAAATTTTCTCAAGGCCAACGCAGATGACCGTTGAATGCTATGCGACACTTAAGGAAGAGGTGGACAAGCTCTTGACAAATAATTTCATTAGAGAGGTACGATATCCCACCTGGGTGGTGAACCTCATCTTGGTCAAGAAGAAAAATGGGAAATGGAGAACATATATCTATTTCACAGATCTTAACAAGGCATGCCCAAAGGATAGCTTCCCTCTGCCGAGAGTAGACCAGCTTGTTAACATGATGGCCGGACACGAGCTCCTCAGCTTCATGGACGCTTATTCAAGGTATAATCCAATCCTGATGGCCACGTAGGATGAAGAACACACTTCCTTTATCACTGATCGTGGATTATACTATTACAAAGTGATGCCCTTTGGACTTAAAAACACAGGGGCAACTTATCAGCGTTTGGTGAATAAGATGTTCCAGGAACAGATTGGCAAAATGATGGAGGTATATGTGGATGACATGTTCGTAAAATCCAAATGACTCATTGATCATGTCCGCGACCTCGACGAAACATTCCTAACCCTAAGAAGGTACCAAATGAAGCTAAATCCGCACAAGTGCGTGTTCGGCATAGCATCAGGCAAATTCCTTGGCTTTATAGTCAACAATAGAGGAATTGAGGCTAATCCGGAGAAGATTAGAGCACTCCTTAACATGCGTTCTCCTTCCGGCCCGAAGGACGTCTAGAGCCTAAATGGACAAATCACCGCACTCAGTCGGTTTATCTCAAAAGCGACAGACAAGTGTGTTCCTTTCTCTAATGTCCTCAAGAGAGCCATGAAGTTCGAGTGGACCCCGGAGTGTGAAATTGCATTCCAGGAACTTAGAACCTACCTTAGCCGAGTGCCCCTTCTTTCCAAATCGAAGGAGGGCGAGATATTAACCATGTACTTAGGAGTGTCCCCACACGCTTTGAGCACAACATTAACAGGGAAAGAGGAAAGAATCCAACTCCCTATCTATTATGTGAGTAAAAGGTTGTTGGACACGGAAACTAGATATTCACCCATCGAAAAGCTCACCTATTGTTTGATCGTCACTTCAAGGAAGCTACGACCCTACTTCCAAGATCATAGCATCAGAGTCCTCACGCAATATTCGCTAAGGCAAGTCCTACAAAAGACTAACACCTCCGGGCGATTGCTCAAATGGGCCATAAAGCTAGCTCAATTTGATATCGGATACAAGCCTAAGACCACTATCAAAGGACAAGCATTGGCCGAATTCACAGGGCTAGCCCAGGAAGAAGTGGAAACTTCTGGAGTTCATGGTGGGAACTTTTCGTTGATGGATCGTCTAATGAGCAAAAGGCCGGAGCAGGCATACTCCTTATTAGCCCAGAAGGGTACAAGATTTCTAGTGCCTTAAGGTTTGGATTTCAGGCTATGAATAACGAAGCAGAATATGAAGCCTTATTGGTAGGTTTATGATTAGCCAAGGAAGTATGCGCCGAAAGACTAAGGATTTTCAGCAACTCACAACTTATTTTCAATCAAATAAGAGGTGAATATTAAGCCCGAGGACAAAGAATGATAAAATACCTCCAGAGGGCCCAAGAGTTATTAGACTCATTCCAACAATTTGAAATCACTCAGGTCATGCGAGCACAAAATGCGCACGCTGATGCTCTAGCTCATTTGTTAACAAACAGTGACTCAGATCCCACAGAAACAATCCCGATAGAGTTCCTCTCATCCTCGAGCATCCAACCACGGGACGTAACCCTGTCAATCACTAAAGCACCTAATTCTTGGATGAACCCGATCCTAAACTACCTGTAGGATGAGAGATTACCGGAAGACAAGCTCAAGGCACGACGCCTGCGGGCTCGGGTAGCCAGGTACTGTGTCTGTGATAACATGCTTTATAAAAGGGGGTTCACAACCCCACTTTTGAGGTACATAGACGGTGAAGATTGCAACACCATCTTAAAGGGAATCCACAAAAGACATTGTAGGAACCATGCTGGGGGGTTGTCATTGGCATAAAAGGCCCTCCGACAAGGATTCTACTGGCCGACCATGAAATAAGATGCAATAGACCTCGTCAAGAAATGCAATAAATGCCAGAGGTTTGCAAAAGTGCCACGAACTCCACTAGCCTACTTGAAACAGATGGCAAGTCCATGGCCGTTTGCCATGTGGGGGATGGATTTAATTGGGCCACTTCCCAAAGCACGAGGAAACTGTAAGTTTGCTATTGTGGCTGTCGATTATTTTATGAAATGGGCCAAGGCAAAAGAGCTTGCCAAGATTTCGTCCTCTAGAATTGAAAAGTTTGTCTAGAATAACATTATTTATAGGTTTGGGGTCCCCCAACAGATTGTCACTGACAATGGGACCCAGTTTACCAGCGAACAGTTCATCAAATTCTACAACGACCTTATAATTGTTAAAAGCTTCATGGCCGTAGACCACCCACAATCCAATGGATAAGTAGAGGTTGTCAACAAGATTATTAAGAAAATTTTAAAGACTAAGTTGGAGGCCAGAAAGGGAGCATGGGCAGACTAACTACAGACAGTGTTATGGGCTTATAGGACCACGCCCTGCAGTTCCACAGGGGAGACTCCCTTCGTGATGGCCTATGGATGCAAGGTAATGATCCCCGCGGAACTTGAAGTCGTGACCCAGTGAAGAGTCATCTTCGAACCAGTAGACAACGATCGACTGCTCGCTGCAAGCATGGACCTTGTGGAAGAAGCTAGGGAAAAAGCCAGCCTTAGAATCACTGCTCATCAGCGTCACGTTGTGAGGTATTACAATTGAAAGGTACAAGCCCGGAGATTTAAGCAGGGCAATCTCGTTCTGCATCTTGTCCTTCCGGGTGCCCGTAACCCTAGTGAAGGGACCCTTGGACCAAATTGGGAAGGTCCTTACCTAATAAAGAAAGCCATAAGTAATGGGGTTTATCATCTAACGGACTTGAACGGAAATGAATTTCCTCACGCTTGGAATGCCGAACGTCTTCGCCATTACTACCAATGAGCGAGCGCCGCATCAGAAATATGAATGTAAATTCTCATAGGATAAAGTCTGATGGGAACTTGGCATAAATTTTTCATATGACGAAGTAGTAACTAATGTAATATATTATAATAAATAAAGATCTCACACTTGTAAAATCATCATGAGCATGAAAGAGAAAACCTGCTTCCATAGCAAAAATAATTGAGCAAAGCGCTTACAAATCGTCTGAAAAAAAAAAAAAAGCTAAGTCTCCATAGATCAGGATAGGATTCAGAGAGAAGGTCACCCAAAGCATTTGCAATTGGAATGGCAACTTCACCAGGAGGGGTTTCCGTCCCCAATGTTTTGTTCTTTGCCCGAAGAGTCAGCCCTGGCAGCGTTCCTCTTAAAAAATTCTATAGATTCCAAAGCCTGTGGACTAAAGAAAGAGAAATCCAACTCAGGATATCTCTCCCATAGAGTAAAGAAGAAAGCCTCACAGGTTTGCTGTCTCGATTCCCTCGTCGCGACCACCACCAGTGAGGACATTTCTGCCTTTGGAATACGAAGTTCCTTTCGCAGTGATTCCAACTCTTTTTCAGCAGTTTTGGCCCACTGATCCAAGGACTCCACTTTTTATGCAGCTTCCTTGGTGACTTTCCTAGTCGTCTCCAGCTCTGTGATCACTCCGTCAAGGTCTATCTTGGCCTTCCTCAAATCATTGGAGGTAAGGGCGAAGTTAACATCAGCCTACTTGCACCGCACTACCTTGCTGGAAAGCATAGCCTTCATCTCTTCAACCCTCTCATGCTACTCCAGATTCTTAACCACCGATGCCGCAAGCTCATCAATAAGGGAAGATTCCCTATCTTCCACGTCTTGAGTCACCTCCTCAATTTTCAACAATGTCAAAATATTCTGTGAAAGCCAACTAACAAAGTTCTAAGATATGGAACAAGCATGAAAGGCAAGAAACAATTGTCATTACTTATCACGAGACCATGAAGAGCGGCATGTCCCGCCATCCTCCCGAGGGTGAAATCCTCAGCCTCCACCACCCTAACCTTTCGTTTATGTTCTAGAAGTGTGCTTATTCCCTCAACCAATGTCTGAGCATATCGCTCAGTCTTGGAACTAGGTTCAGCTAGTGGGGGCACGAACTCAACCTTCGAAACGTCATTCTCATGGGAAGTTACCTTCCTTTTCCCCTTATCGATCCTCTACCTTTTTGGAGAAGGACTAAAGGGAGTGATAGCTTCCGCTGCCGTCGTAGCCTCAGGCTAAGGTATCGAGATCGATTCTTGATGTGTTGCAA
The DNA here is from genome assembly GCA_026873985.1 of Saraca asoca. Classification (NCBI taxonomy): domain Eukaryota; kingdom Viridiplantae; phylum Streptophyta; class Magnoliopsida; order Fabales; family Fabaceae; genus Saraca; species Saraca asoca. Next base: position 95 of record JANHAO010012851.1, on the reverse strand, counting down.
ACTTGAAATATTAAAACAATAAAACTAAATTTGCATAAAAGTAAATTAACAAGAAAACTAAATTGCATAAAGGTAAACCTAAAAGCTAAAGAAAA
>JANHAO010012850.1:0-16170 GCA_026873985.1 Saraca asoca | reverse complement strand
TCCTTTAATTATTACTTTACTTTCTTTCTTTCTTTAATTAATTTCTTCTTCTATTTTCTGTTCTTCTTTCTTTCTTTATTTCCTTAATTTTCTATTAATTTGGATAGTTGAGTTGTAAAGATTCTAGTAATTGAAATAGCTTCCTTGTGGGATCGACTCGTATTTACCGATACTAGCAACAACTATACCGTGCACTTGCGGAATTTATAACATCAATATCCTAAGCGATTGGGGCCTCAGGAGCTAAGCCTTCACTAGGTTGATAGTCTGGAGCCAGAGTATCAGGAACTTCAATCACTGGAGCGGCATCAGCAACCCGAGAGCTGCCTTCTCCCTGAATGGCCATTCCAATAGGAGGAACTTTAACCCCAGCAAACTGTCCCTTCCTTACAACCCTGCTTTTCCAGCAATCTACGACTTTGGTGGCTTGCGAGCCGAAGAAGGAGTAGTCCAGCTCAGGATGTTTCTCCCTCAAAGTGAAGAAGAAGGAAGCAAGGGTTTTGGTCCTCATCTCTCTAACTGTTTAATCCACCAGTGAGGACGTTTCTGCTTTAATCTTTGCTGCTTCCTCCTTAGCAAGCTAAAGTTCTCTTTTCAGTACCCACAACTCCTCAGCAGAGGCCTCAGCTCACTACTCTATAGATCTCGCCCTTTCTTCAGCAGAGTCGACCACTCTAATTGCTAACCTAGCTACTACTAGACTTCATCCAGCTCCATTCTTGCCTTGGTTAGGTCATTGGCAACAAGGCCAAAGTTTACATCAGTGGTCTCACGATGCCTTACCTCATTAGTTAGGGTAGCCTCCAGCTCTCCAACCTTCTCCTTGAGCTTCAAGACCTCTGTAATTTGAACCCCCAACTCATCCACAAAAGTAGACTTCTCGTTGTCCTAGTTTTCGAGTGCTTCAACAATTTTCATCAGCATCAGCAGATTCTGCAAAGATAAGTAGCAAGGTTAGACTTGAAAATGGGAAAAAGAGCCAAGGCAAGAAACAATACTTACCACTAGACCATGACGAGTCGGAAACCCTACCAGCCTCCCAATGGTGAAATCCTCTATCTCCAACACATTGACCTTGCCACTATAACCTAAGATCGTACTCAGGTTATTGACGAAGATCTAGGAAAACCCTTCTGTCTTGGAGTCGGGTTTAGCCAACAGTCTTATAGTCTCGACCTCTGATGCTGCGTGTTTATGAGAGGTTGCTTTCTTTTTTCCTTTCATGACCTTTTGCTTCTTTAGAGGAGGACCGAAAGGACTGGCGATGTTAGTAGTCGTTGCTTCTTTGGATTACGCCGTGGGGGCTGGTTCAGGCAAAGGGATGGCAATAAGAGTAGCTAATTGCTCTACGATAACTAGAGTCACTTACACTTCAAGGGCTAGGGGCTATTCTATGACGACCAGGGCCAGAGTGACCTTGCGAGTTATAGGAACCTCATCCTCGCTATCTGAAGGGGGTGTCCTGAGGATCAACTCCATAATTTTGTCATAGATGTCAAAGTTAGCAGGCCTGACCTCTATTAATTGGTGAATTCCCACCTCCTTAGTTACCATGGTATCTTTTGGTAGGGCGAGTTTGTAATAACAGAGGATGTCCTCGCCAAATCGGAAATTATTCTTGAGATCCCTAGTTATAGCAAACTAGTCTAAGATCCCTAACTCCTTGGCTCCTAGCGTGGGCCGTTTGCCAGTCCCATATGCAAAATCAAGCAAAAAGTCAAAATCAAAAGCAAAGAATTAATTGTCAAACTCATTCATACCCAGCCCATCTACCCGGAACGAGAACGAAATCAAAATTCTTGAGGTAGCGTAGTGAGGGGCACGAGATGTAAAACTAGTGTGATTTATAAGGCGCCACGTTGGATTTCCCCTTCACAACCCTCTGCGGTAGGATGCTTTTATATGGTGTCTACCAAGTAGGGAGGTAGTAGAGCCCATCCTCTGAGTTTCCACACCTCAAGTTGTATAAGTAGCATAGAGTTTCAGGTGACAGTGGAGGAAAGCCATTGCCCATGTGGATAAGGGCTAACGAGATGAATGAGGTGTATGAATTTGGAGTAAGTTAGAAAGGGCTAAGTTTTACTTTGTTCAAAAAAATCAACAATAAAAGGTTGTATGGGGAATCTTAATCCCACAGTGAGATGTAGGATACTGATGGCTATAAAGCCTCGAGGAGGATGGGAGCGTGGTTCTCCAGAGTAGGGACCATAATGCTCCACCCTTTAGGGATTCAATGCGACTAAATGATAGTTTGGACATCATGAAGACGCACAGTTGAAGAGTGCAACTTGAATGCATGACAATCGAGGCATTGATCCTCAATAACCCCTTAACCCTCAGTGCATCTCGGACGAGTATCTGGGCTTATAATGATCTCCCTCCCACTCGAGGTCGCTTCATTAGTGCGTCGAACGGTCCTTACGCTCTGAGAAGAATATGGTTTGTCATCCTCACTTCTAATTAAGTGTCGGTGGCATGCATGACCTGCTACCATCTATACAAAGAAAAGAGGTAGATTAGGTCAAGTGAACCGTGCCAAAGACAAGACTAACGACCCCCTATTTCACAGGCCATGCACACCCTATGTCACCGCACTGACAACCTGAACTCCAACAGAGGAAGGAAACACTCTGGCCAAGCAATAGAATTTCAAAAGACAAAAACCAGTATCCAGCATCCTAAAGTCTATCAGCAACTCAACCCTTCCGATCGAAAACAAAGCTAAGCACTAAAATCATCTTAACCTGTCAACCTAAACATTTTAATCTACTAGCCATAATCAAGTCCCCTATTTCTAGCAAATGAAGAAAACACAGAAAATGCAGAGTTAAGGAGAACATACCATGGTTTATGGTAATGGAAGGTTAGAAAAGCTCAAGAGATGGTCAGAAGAATGAATAGGGAACAATAGGGACTGGCGGCGAAGAAGCTGTCATAGCGATCAGAGAGGCAAATGAGCAGAAAACACCAAGAGTTCAGAAGTTTTTAAATGGCAAACTTAGAGGGAGAAGGAAACAACTCTCAGTTTATAAGGGGACATGATCCCACCGTTAGATCAAAAGGGATATCTGTTACCCATGATCCAATGGTCTAGGGGAGATAGCGGTCAGTTCATGATGACACGACACACGCACATCAAAATCAGGAAGTAATAATTACCAGACGCCATTAGGAAACAAAAAGCCATGCCTGTGAGACGAATGGGAGTACCAAATGGCTCATTGGGATTGCATGTCACACAACACTGGACCACGACAATAACTCAAGATCTCGCATCCAAGTAATGTGTTAACTATACATAAAATTATTGCACAAGGCACGTCCAAGCAGTGCTCCATGCACTAAATGCTTGCATAGACGAACTCAAGATCTCATTCCAAGTAATGTGTTAACTATACACAAAATTCTTGCACAAGTTGTGTCTAAGTAGTGCTCTACACACTAAATGCTTGCGCGGATAAACCCAACATCTCACATCCAAGTAATGTGTTAACTATACATAGAATTCTTGTGTGAGCCACGTCCAAGCAATGCTCCATGCACTAAATGCTTGGGTGGACAAACTCAACATCTCACGTCCAAGTAATGTGTTAACTATATGTAGAATTCTTATGCAAGCCACATCCAAGCAGTGTTCCACACACTAAATGCTTGCATGGATAAACCCAACATCTCACATCCAAGTAATGTGTTAACTATACATAGAATTCTTGCATGAGCTACGTCCAAGCAGTGAAGAAATAATTTAAGATCTGTACAAGACTTCCCAGAAGCCAAAGAAAGAAGCTACACAAGGAAGCCACATGCAATAAACTATCCATGTCTCCAAAATCTCTGTAACAAACTATCCATGTACCAAAGAGCTTCTCCAGAAGCCGAACCATGAAGGGGGTGAAGGGCTTAACTAAAGCGTCCATCAAACAACCTCACAAGGAAACAAGAGAAGCTCTGCAAGCCTTTGTAAACCCATTCGGGTTCATCCAATAACCTAGGGAACATTTGGCTACCCTAGATCAAATAGCCCAAAAATAACAAGACTGCCATAGTAACAGTTGAAATAATACACGGTAAAAGGTATGGCCTAAGGCATGGGAAATGAAAACCTTTGAGATAGAAAAGACAACATGGTAGTTTAAGCATGAAGACTTAGCCATCCTACAAATTGCAGATGAAGACTTTGACTACTAGCTACAACTCCCAACCCGCAAAGTAAGCCAAGAGTTGGAGGGCTTATGTTATGGGCATTTTTTAGAAGTATATTTTGGGTTGGCCAAGGTCCAATAGGAGGCACAACCAATTCTAATGGAGGCCCAAATTAGAGTTTAAGGTCGCTGAGTGAGGACCTCAGATCATTGGATGTGAGCCATAGATATCTCGTAATGTCACAAGCGAAGAGAGCAGTTCGTTGAGAAGGCTTTTACTCCCTTAGTGAGAAGCTTGCCACCCTTAAAGAGAATGATCGAGCAAAGATGGTGAAGTTAACCAGAACCACCAGCTCGCTCAATCTCTAGCTTGCCCACTGGAAATGGATATCTATACAGAATCTAGTCAGTAATCCAAGACACACATCTTTAACTGACAGCTCAGCCTCTAAACCTACACATCAGCCTCCCGAAAGTTCAACAATGATTTACCTAGAATTAATTACCTGACACCGAGCATTAAATGCCCAAAGCAGTGAATATAATCATTATTGTTTATAAAATTATACTTGTAACCCTCTCCCTTTCTATAAATAGGAGGGAAAGGCCACCGTAAAGGAAGGAAAAGTTCATACATGCAGAAACTCTACCAGTACCGAGAAAGAATACTATTCACTATGAGAAAACTCTGCTATTGTAATCATACCCTATAAAAGACAATCCCTTCAATGGATAATAAAAGAACAACGTGGACTAAGAGGCTAACTTGACTTTAGCCAAACCATGATAAACTCCTAGTGTGGTTATTCCTTCTTCTCTTATATTATTTATTTCTCTGTTTTCTATCATACTCTTGCTCGTAGTTAGGGGTAACACTGAACTCAAACTAGTTGACCAAATTTTGTTGTCAACATATGCAATGTGGGATTATTATCTACCTTACCATTTGTGATGTATTGCTAGCTTGTTACACAAAACATTTCTTCACAACCTTTTCACATCTTTTAAACATGACATGTTTTGTGGTTTTGAACATGTTGTACTATGTGTGTAGGATGCATAAGAATAAGTTGTGGAATGTTAACGGTCAATTTTGGCAATCAGTCAATCAAAGGTTCTGAGAGCCAAACTGCTATGTGATTGCATAGAAAGTGATAAATGAAGAAAAGATTCAAAGGAAAAAGAAAAGAGATCAGATAGAGATTTTATCGTGGTTCGGCCAAAGTCCAGATGACCTCTATATCCACGGTGGTTCTATTTTCTCTCTTTCTATATTCTTGGCATACAAATATATGACAAATCTATTAGTAGAGTGTCTGCATCTCTTTTTTCTATATCTCTACTTGTAGTTTCTCGTCCCATTTTTATACATGCGGGGAAGGTTACAATTTGTAATTCATCAATGTAAGACTATGATTATATTTGTACTACTGATTAAATGCTAGACTCTGAGCAATAAATGCTGGGCAAATCATTGTCGGACTTTGGAGGCTATTTTGGGGGTTGGTAGAGTACTTAGGCTACGTTTGTCAGACATTAGTCATTTTCATTGATGTAAAAGAGAGCTCGCTACTGCCTTCACTACTCGAAGTCCATGAGCTCACGTCGTGCAATCTGTCACATGGTTTCCTAGTGACCTTATTTGAATTAGGTTGTGGCTTTTTTACTTCACCCCCTAATTCTTTGGGCTTTGACTGACTTTCTTTTGCCTAGTCTAAGTAATATCCATAACATTAGCCCCCTAACTTATAGTTCGCCTTGTGGGCTAGGAGTTATCGATCTGTTTCTTGAAGAGGTGACTTCTGTTCTCGACATAACCTACCTAGTGATGGACTACAGGCCTTATGAGGATTTCAGATGGATGGTGATGATAATCTGATTGGTCGTATGAATCATGTTTTGATTTCAATGATTTATGGATAATTCTACATACCCTCGACATGGCACAGCGGAAACCCTTCCGGTGTGATCGACCATAGTGAAGTCGCGAGGGAAGTTTGTCATTCCACTAAGATGATTGAGCACACCTGATCTGAGGATGAGACAAGTCCTAGAGGCTTAGTGCATCTTGTACTAGGTGTGCTCGAGCTCGCTCTGAAGGCTTAGTGCATTTAGCACCAGGTGTGCCTGAGTGGTATTATTAGTAGCTCTGGAGGCTTAGTATGTTTAGCACCAAGTGTGCCCGAGCTTGCTCTAGAGGCTTAGTGCGCTTAGCACTAGGTGTGCCTAAGTGGTATTATTAGTAGCTCTGGAGGCTTAGTTCATTTAGCACCAGGTGTGCCTGAGTGGTATTATTAGTAGCTCTGGAGGCTTAGTGCATTTAGCATCAGGTGTGGCCGAGCTTGCTCTGGAGGCTTAGTGCGTTTAGCACCAGGTCTGCCCGAGCATTATTATTAGTAGCTTTGGAAGCTTAGTACATTTAGCACCAGGTCTGCCTGAGCTCACTCTGGAGGCTTAATGCACTTAGCACCAGGTGTGCCTGAGTAGTATTATTAATAGCTCTGGAGGCTTAGTGCGTTTAGCACCAGGTGTGCCCGAGCTCGCTCTAGAGGCTTAATGCACTTAGTAGTAAGTGTACCTGAGCGGTATTATTAGTAGCTCTGAAGGCTTAGTGCATTTAACACCAGGTGTGCCTAAGCTCACTCTAGAGGCTTAGTGCGCTTAGCACCAGGTGTGCCTCAGTGGTATTATTAGTAGCTTTAGAGGTTTAGTACGTTTAGCACCAGGTGTGCCCATGCTCACTTTGGAGGCTTAGTGCACTTAGTATTGGGTGTGTCTGAGCGGTATTATTAGTAGCTCTAGAGGCTTAGTGCATTTAGCACCAGGTATGCCCGAGCTCACTTTGGAGGCTTAGTAGGCTTAGCAGCAAGTGTGCCCAAGTAGTATTATTAGTAGCTCTAGAGGCTTAGTGCATTTAGCACCAGGTGTGCCCGAGCTCACTTTGGAGGCTTAGTACACTTAGCACCAGGTGTGCCTAACCGATATTATTAGTAGCTCTGGATGCTTAGTGTGTTTAGCACTAGGTGTGCCTGAGCTGGAGCTCACATGAGTTGGGTTTGGAACAAGCTGACTTGAGATCATGCTGCGGCCATGAGCAGTGGATCATTCAGGGATTGGATGTGCCATTTGCTTTTTCCATCTACCCTTGGTGGGGGGTTTGAAGCATTTTCTTTCATGCATGTCTCTTCAATTCTGCATCCGACATAATTATTACTATGTTCAATGCACATGACTTGGCTTTTAATGTTGTACCTACTGGTCCATTAGATCATGCATCATCTAAGGAGTTTTTGAATCTGACGGTTGGATTTTTCAAAATAAAGCTGGAAAGTTCCCCCATTTTCATTATTCACTGAAAACATACACCCTTCTACTTCCTTTCTATTATGGAGATCATCCACCTCTCTTTTTCTAGTCTCTTCCTTATTCTTAGGTTCCATCAAGTCAGGACCTTGATTATCAACCTTCTGCGTTCCTCCATTTTTCAAGCAGCCAACAAGGTAAGTTTCTATTTTCGTTACAACATTTTACCTTTTTGTTTTGTTACAAGAGTCTAGTAGTTAATGTTTAGGGCCTTAATTGGCAGCAGAATTCCTTAGCTTTTAGGTGCTTCCAGCTTAGCATTTGGAGCCCTTGTTTATGCTCCATGGATCTAGATGGTCCAGGGTAGTAGTTATTTCCTCTTTAAGTTGAATAGCAACCTAATTTTTTATCTTCCTCTTATAGATGTCTCATCCCCATAAATGCCTAGCCACCTAATAGTCAGTGACCACACTGAATCTGAGGGGAGCAAGGGAATACCTCACGCCACTGGGGATGCGATCTCCCATAGTGGCGAGGTCGCTAGTGGCTCTATGGCTCACGTCAGGCGGGAGGGATTCAATTCCATTTTCCTTTCAAACACTTCCCTTCTAGTGTCAAGCCTAAGGAAATGAGGGGCATCACAGAGGCGTACTTCCTCCCCAGAGGCTGTCATGTAATGGTCCTATCTCCTACTAATCATGTCGCATATCCCCCCGAGGGGTTTGCAACTATTAGTGTCCATCACCTTAATGTGGGCTTGCATTTTCCAATTCCTTCGTACATAATCGATTTCTTGAATGAATTGGGACTTGCACCAGCATAATTAACCCCGAATGCGTATTCTTCTTTGGCCTCTCTCATGTTAATTCATCTCTAAAATGGTCTCTATCCTTATAATTCAAGGGTTCTCTACTTTCTATATAATATCAAGGGCATCGAAAAGAAAGAGGGCTATTATTATCTTTCACCTCACCCTTTACAGTATAAAAAATCATTGCCTTAGGGGGACACTTGAGGGAAGTCCAATGCGGGTCCATAAAAAACCTATTAGTTTTATGTGTCCTGCCCATCGCTGTGTCATCTTCATCATCTTTCATTTGCGTGGAATCCAAGTGAGTGAGTTGGAGTGGATACTAGCCTTTTAATGTTTTACTTTGATTCAAACCTAACGCTTTTGTTATGCTTCTTGCAGATGAAGTTTGAAAAGAAAGACCAAAGCTGAGCATGATGGAGTTTGAGATTTTGGATTAACTCTCAGTTTCAGTCAATTTCACCAACATTGCGAGCATCAATGAGGAGCTCTTGCAGGCCTATGATCTTTCTCCTGCACTTGGCACTAAGCTCATCAATAGTTCACACAACATTAGTGTTCATAGGTCAAAAGAAGTTCCCATAGCAGACTTTGGTGAACAGGCAATCATAGGTCTTGTTAACCTCATCGATCCTCCTCCGAGGCCTAAACGGGGTGCTCCTTCTACTTCTGCCCATGCTAACCATCCTAGCTCTTCTAAGGCTGCTTCGAAGCCTGTTCAGGCTGGTCCACTTCCTTCCTCTATGGCTACTCCTATATCAACTTAGCCTATTCTTCCTTTCAGTTTGTGGATAGTGGAAGAGACCTTGCTCCTCCCAGATCCTATTTCACAGTAAGGAGTGACTGAAGGAGAGACAGTAATGTCTCTGTGGCTCAGAGGCAAGACTCCTGCTGAACTTTCTTCAAAGAGGCAGAGGGTCGATAAGGGAAAGGAGTTCATCATCAATCAGACAACACAGTTCGAGGATGCCCCAAAACATCCAGGTGAAGCATTGGGAGCTAAATCCCTGGCCCTTTACAGTGTTATCCATGACAACGTGGGCCAAATTTTGGGAGCCAATAGAGCGTTCTTGGAAGATGATAGGATTCAGGGTAGCGTCCTAATGGAAGCCTTGGCCAGCCACTACTTCTTGGTTAGTGTCATTCTTTTCTTGTTCTTTCTGATCTTTGTTTGTGTTCTAACTTGTTGCTTTCTCCAAGGAGCCATAGAGACCATCAAGTGGAGGAATGAGTGTCTAAGTTGGGAGGGGGAGAGGCGTTAGCTTGTGGTCGATCATGTCGCGGCTACCAAAGAGGTGACAGAACTGAAAAGGAAGTTGGAAGATGTCGAAACCTAGCTTCAAGGAGCTAATATTGCAGCAAAGAGGGATGAGGAATCTTTCACGTGTGAGGTAGCCGAGTTCACTTCGAAGATACGTGGAACCCACGACAAGCTTCAAAAGAGCAGGGAAGACATACTCTTTTTAACTTGAGGGGTCGAGAGTTTCCAAAGCTGACTCATAGCTACCCAAGAAAGGACCAACTATATCATAGAAAGAGTGGAATGAGATGAAGAGGCAATTAAACGGGCTAAGGAGGCTTTCAATTGTGTAGAAGAGAGGGCCTCGCATGTCGAAGAGGAGGCCACCAAATTGAGAGAGGAGGCTTCCACTATGATCGAGTAGGCACGAGAGGCCGTGGTCGTTCATACCACTAACAACTTCATGTATACTCTGTGGTTAAATCGCCCGACCTCAATTTCTCTTTCTTCGGTGGGGAGATTGCAAACATCATCCAGGGTTTTATTGAGGGCGCTAAGACGGCTCATTCTCCAGGTGTTGAGGTCGTAGATGATTCTCCTAGTGAGAATGCAATGCAAGTTGAAATTTCTTTGCCTGTGGAGAAGTCAACCATAGAGAGGCCTGAAGGACAAGCCATAGAGAATTCGCTCGCAATGCTCTCAAGCCCCTAAAGCGCTCAGGACCCTACTGACACAGGGGCTCCTTTATCATAGCACTTTAACAATTCTTATCTTCTTGTTGTTTTGTGTTTCTCTAATTTGTAATCGAGACATTTTGTTATGACTTTTATTCTGCAAAGGATATTCTTCTTCTTCTTTTTTCTTTCTTTTTTTTTTTTTACATATATGCATGTTGCCGCTGGATGATCCATCTTCTCGAGACACAAGTACTATCCTTTGAACATAAATAATGAAAAAATCTTCAGAAAGATCTTAACAGGAATGTAATTTAATTCAAAACTTCAATAGGTAGTTATAGTTTTGAAAGGATCAAATTTGGTTTACTGATAATATGGTCGGAGGTGCTTGGTATTCTAAGCTCGGGGAAACTCCACCCCTTTGACGTTCGCTAAGCAGTACCTTCCAGCCTTTAGTCTTTCCTTTATAATGTACGGACCTTCCCAATTTGGGCCCAATGTTCCTTCTCTGGGGTTGCGATCTCCAGGCTGGATGAGACATAGGACTAGGTCACCTGTTTTAAAGCTTCGAGCATGCACTTTTTGATTAAAATATCATGCAACCCCTTGTTGATAGGTCGTAATCCTTAGGCGTGCTTTGTCCTTTTTTTCCTCAACAAGGTCAAGACTGGCAGCAAGTAATTGGTCATTTTCCTCAGTATTAAAAGTAGTTCTTCGATGCAAGGTTACTTTGAATTCTACAAGTAGCATCACCTCAACTCCATAGACCATTGAGAATGGAGTTTCTCCCATGTTGCTGCAAGCTGTGGTACGGTAAGCCTATAGGACTTTTGGCAATTCGTCTACCCATGCCCCTTTCCTTGCTTCCAGCTTCTTCGTTAAGATCTGTTTGATGATCTTATTTACTGCCTCTACTTGTCCATTGGTTCGTGGGTGGTCCACAGATGAAAAGCTTTTTAGGATTCCAAGATTATCGCAAATTTGGATGAACTACTCACTAGTGAACTGGGTCCCATGATCAAACATAATTTGCTGGGAGACATCGAATTGGTAGACAATGTTATTCCAGTTGAACCTTTTGATTTAACAAGAAGAAATCTGGGCTAATTCCTTTTCTTCTGCCCATTTGGTGAAATAATCCACTGCTACTATGGTATATTTATAGTTTCCATGACCCGCAAGAAGGGGTCCTATCAAATCAATCCCCTATATTACGAATGGACATGGGTTGATTATTTGTTGGAGGCAGGCCAGGGGAGCTTGGGGGACCATAACGAACCTCTAGCACTTATTGCACCTCCAGACAAGGTCAATTGCATCTTGTTTCATAGTTGGCCAAAAGAAACCCTGTCGAAGGACCTTCTGAGCCAATGATAATCCCCTAGCGTGGTTTCCATAGTGTTCGACATGTATCTCTTTCAAAACAAGATTGCGGTCGAGGCCATCAATGCATTGAAGAAGTAGGGCCGAGAGGCCCTTCCGATAAAGTACATCGTCTATGATGCAGTATTTATTAGCTCAAAATTGCACGCGGCGTGACTCTAACTTATCCTCCGGGAGCTCGCCATGTCATAGGTAGTTCAGAATGGGGTTCATCCATGAGCTGTGCGCCATGGAAATTGACATTATGGTTGCCTTCTGCTCAATGCTAGGTAGTGGAAGGACTTCTACGGGTATGGCGCCTGCAAATTTCGTATCTTTTGCTGTAGCTAGTTGGGCTAAGGCATCCACGTGTGCACTCTGGGCTCGAGGGACTTGGCTGATCTTAAACCTTAGGAATCCGTAGAGCAATTCTTGGGCCTTTCGCAGATAAACAGCCATCCTTAGTCTTTTACTTGATATTCTCCCTTTAATCGCTGAAGATTCTCAGGTTTTCAGCTCGCACCTTTTTTAGGAGGCAAAGTCCTACAAGGAGCGCCTTGTATTCTACCTTGTTGTTGGTAGCTTGGAATTTGAGCCTCAAGGTGTAGGGGATTTTATGTTTCTCCAAATTGATTAACAAGATTTTGGCTCCTACCCTATGTTCACAAGAGGATCCATCCATGTAAAGTTCCCACCATAGTTCTTCAGAGGTTTTCACTTCTTTTGCCTCATGCCTAGTGAACTCAGCAACGAAGTCAACTAGGGCCTGCCGCTTAATCACTGGCCTTGATTTGTAATGGATGTCAAACTGGGTGAGCTCGATTACCTATTTAAGCAACTGACCTAAAGCGTCTGCCTTTTGAAGGGTATGTCTCAATAGATATCGGGTTGGGACCTCGATGGAGTGGGCCTGGAAGTAAGGCCATAATTTCCTTGACAAGACAACAAGGCCATAGAATAGTCTTTCTATAGGAGAGTAGTTTTACTCAATGTTTACTAGCCTTTTGCTCACGTAGTAAATGGGGAATTGTGCTTCATTCTTCTCATGTACAAGAGCTGTGCTAATGGCATACTGTGACACTCCCAAATAAAGGATCAGCTTATCATCCTCCTGCGGCTTAGATAAGAGTGGGGCTCTACCTAAATACTTGTTTAGCTGTATGAAGGTGGCTTCACATTCTTCTGTCCATTCAAAGTGCCTTGCTTTCCTTAAGGCTTCAAAGAAAGGCAAACACCTATCCGTTGCTTTGGAGATAAATCGACTGAGGGCCACGACCCAACCGGTCAAAGTCTAGACATCTTTAATTCTACTTAGCGACCTCATGTCGATGAGTGCTCTAATCTTATCAGGGTTTGCTTCTATGCCCCTTTCATTTACCATGAACTTGAGAAACTTTCCTAAAACTACTCCAAACGTGCATTTGAGAGGATTTAGCTTCATCTAGTATTTTCATAAGATTTGAAACATTTCTTCCAAGTCACCCACATGATCCGAGACCTGCTTGGACTTCATGAGCATGTCGTTCATGTAGACCTCCATAGTTTTCCTGAATTGGTCTTTAAACATTGCATTGACTAGTTGTTGATAAGTTGCCTCGACATTTTTGAGCTCAAAAGGCATCACTTTATAGCAGTACAACCCTCAGTCCGTGATGAATGAGGTGTGCTTGTCATCCTGGGGTTCCATGGGTATTTGATTATACCTAGAATATGCATCCATGAAGCTAAGGAGTTAGTGTCTGATCATCACATCGACGAGTTGGTCAATCCTTGGTAAGGGAAAACTATCTTCTGGGCAAGCTTTGTTTAAGTTTGTGAAGTTAATACACGTTCTCCATCTCCCATCCTTTTTTCTCACCAGGATGGGGTTGGCTATCCAGACAGGATTGCGGGCCTCTCGAATGAATTTGTTTGCTAGTAGTTTGTCCACTTCCTCCTTTAGCACACGGGAACGTTCTACAGTTAGAGGTCTCCTTTTCTGCCTAACCAGTTGGTGGTGTAGGTTGATGTTCAACTTATGTGATGCAATTTTAGGGTTGATCCTTACCATGTCCTCGTGACTCCAAGCGAAGACATCTAGATTTGCCTTAAGAAAATTTATCAGCCGGCCTTTCATGTCTAAGGGCAAGCTTTTTCCCAGCTTAAGGCATCTCTGATCATTTATTTCATTGATTCTGATCTCCTCGAGTTCTTCAACTGGCTTGATCTCTCTGTCCATTTCCTAGTCACGGGGGTCGAGATCAAGGCTAATTTTAATTGAGTTTAGGGCATGGGGCTCTTCATGGGAAACTACGATTGCTCTTCTACCTTTTTCTTCGAGCTTAATGGCATCCTCATAACACTATCAGGCTGCGTATTGCTTATCCCATACACATCCAACCCCATTCGAAGTAGGGAATCAAGCTATTAAGGTTTTGGTGGACAAGACCAGATCTAGATCATTCATCACTGGTCACCCCAAGACTATGTTATAGGCCAAGGGATAATCTACAACCAAGAAATCTGCCAAAATAGTCAATTGACAGTCCTTGTCCCCTAAGGTGATGGGAAGCCTAACTCGCCCTATAGGAAATACTGCATCACCGGTGAAACCAAAAAGGGGATCGGGCGACAATTCGAGGTTGCTCCGGGTCAGTTCCATCTTATTAAAACATTTTCTCTACATGACATTAACCGAGCTACCGGTATCCAACATGATCCTCCGCACTTTGACATTGCCAACCCTGGCCCTGATGACTATAGCATCGTTATGGGGAGATTGGCCTCCCCATTCATTGTCATCTACGAAGGTAATGCATCTGGGAGTCACCTTTGCTTTCTTGGTAGGTTTCTTAGACTCACAGCCTATGGACAAGACATAGCTCACATTCCATATGTACCACTCTCACAAGCTTTGTGAAGCTCTTGCGATGTGCGGTCCCCCATGGATGGTGTATATGGTCCTAACCATGGTTGCTTGTTTTGGTTTGGTGTTATGAGGTGGCCGTTCTATGTGATGCAGGGATCATCAGCCTGATGTTCGCACCATATATTCCTTTAGGCAGCCTCTACAAATGAGATCCTCAATCACATCTTTAAGATATTTGCATTCTGAGGCAGTGTGTCGTATATCATTGTGATAGGCATAGAACCTATTTGGATCTCTATACTTTGAGGGGGTCACCAGTGGTCTAGGTTGTTTGAGGTTTTCCTTGTGTTTTTCCAAGACATATATCCTTTCTGAGGTGTTGGATAGGATACTATAGTTATTATAGCGACCTTAGGGCTCGGGTTGCCCTATTCTTGCTCTTTTTGTGGGCTGAACACCCACGTTGTTAACTTGGTCCATTTCACTTCTACCGCGACTACTTCTCTTTCCGTCTTTGCTGGGAACTGAGCCACTAGGTTCATTTTTTCATCCACATCCCTTTAAACCAAAAGTTTCTTCCCATCGGATATCTTTCATAGCTCACTCATAGAACTCTCTCAAGTTCCTTACCGGGGACTTGTATATGCTTTCATATAATTTTCCATCCCTGAGTAGTCTTGTCGAGATCATCATCTGAATGCTGTCATCAGAAGGACTATTTATGTTACTGATCTCACATCAGAATCTGGTAATGTAGTCCTTCAATGACTTGTCCTTCCTTTGAACAATCGTAGCTAGATGGCAAGTCAACACAAGCTGCTTCTTAAGGGCCCAGTATTCATCAATGAATTTATTCTGACACTCTTCCCAACTACTA
Source organism: Saraca asoca (assembly GCA_026873985.1). NCBI lineage: Eukaryota > Viridiplantae > Streptophyta > Magnoliopsida > Fabales > Fabaceae > Saraca > Saraca asoca. The sequence goes on along the minus strand of JANHAO010012850.1, from coordinate 910 downwards.
ATACAGAATGCCAGGAAACTTTTGAACCATGCCCATGGCACGTCGTCGAGAATAGCCAGAAAGTGTTACCAAAAGAGGGAAAATTTTAAAAATTTTCTCAGTAACAACCCCAACTTGGCCGAACCAGATCTCCTAAGATTCATTGGTTTGAGGCTCCAATGTATCACATACATCAAATACAAAGTAAAAGGAAGAAAGACTGACCTTTAATGCAGCTCCTTGCACAGCGGAAACATCTGATTTCTCTGGTCACCTCAGGAGTCCAAGCGTCCTCCCTCCACCGGTATCCACACTGGAGAAGAACCCATGACCTCATCAGCTTCTCTTCTTATGCTAACAAGACTCTGGAAGCTGAAGGGACCACTGAAAGTCGAACGGTCGTTGGACCCTCGCCGGCCTTCCTCCCTTCGCGGTTCGATCTAACAAAAACCCATGAGGAACACTTCCTCATCTTGTCGAAAACTTAGCCAAAGACAAAAGGAAGAATGTGGAAAGCTCACTGGAAACCATTTCCGACCGGATCGCCATCAGACGCCGCCGAACCGCCATGCACGTGAGCTCTCCCTCTTGACCTTTTCATCTTCTACGTGGGATGGGAATGGCCGAATTCGGCCAAGATTGAAGAAGATGAAGAGATGCCAAACAGCGTCGTTTTGGCCAGTTTAATAAGGCCCAAAACGACGTCGTTTCAAGGGGCTGAAGGAAACTTTTTTCGATTTTCAATTTAGCCCCTGGAGTTCCAAATAACTCTAATTTTGGCCCAGACAATTCCAATGAATTACGATTTGGTCCCTGAACATCAAATATATTCAAACATTGATCATTTCATTCCCCGTTATACGTGTGACCCAGTAGGCCCCCGAAATATTGGCAAAAGTCCAAAATGCCCTTCAAATCCTTTGAAGGCATA